>SNQJ01S0016273.1:7648-83197 GCA_010110895.2 Picea sitchensis | reverse complement strand
ATCTCTTGAACATTGTTTAAGCTATTTATGATAAGGAAGTTTTGTTGGGTTTTCTTCCCCTAGAGGGTTTCCCAGGATAAATGTTGTGTCTCTTGTGAATGTGTATTTCTCAGTGATCTTGTTCTTATTATGCTCTTTTCTAATGAAATGCAAAGTACTATAATAATGGCATAAACATTAACACACTTTGCCTCCAGGAGATAGAGTCGGAGTCTGCAAGCCTTCATCGGAGCTCGAAAGACAAGACTGGGCCCCTCACAGGTTACGGAGACACTTTTTACAGCTAGATGAATACCACAATTTATTGATCCTAAACAGGCTCCCGCCTTTTCTGGGCTCAAGGGATTTTACTTGCTTCCCCCACAGTGGGGTGGCTAGTGTGGTTGACTATGTCTCGACCAACCAAGATCTCCTCCCACACATCCAGCACCTCTCAATATCCCCCCTTCCTATGGCTGACCACACTCTCCTCACCTTCTCCCTCTCTACATCACCTACCCCTCCCCCCCACCTCCCACCCACTACCCCCCCACACTACCTTCCTTTTCGATAGAGATTATACCGACCCTTACACCACCCGCCTTAAGGAGTTTCCCCCGCCCTTTTCCTACTTCAATTCATTAGACACAGCCACAACTAAATATGAGATACTCTCCACGGTTCTTGAGGCGACGGCCTTTGACTCCTATCCCCACTCTACTCATCAGCACACTCATAAGCCCATCGTTGGTTCCTGCCCCATGAATTGTTGGTTCGACGAAGATTGTAAAAACCTCCACAAACAACTCTATTTGACCCTCACACATTACCCCTCATCCTCCCCCTGCCTCCATAAATCCTACCATAAACTCCTTTGTCGCAAAAAGAAAATGTTCCTCTCCTAGAGGAGGAGTGAACTTTGCACAGCCCTCCACCACACCCTGGAAGCCTTTTAGCATGCCCTTTTTCCTAGATGTCACACCATCTCACCCGACTTAGACCCCCAAGCCATGTTCTCCCACACAACCTCCTTTTATCACATTCCTAGGCAACCTCCCACCCACATCCGCTCCCCTCCCCCTTCATGCCACCTTTTCTCTGAGAAAGACATTATGAGAGCAGCCAAAGCTATGAGCACCAACAAAGTAGTAGATGAAGAAGGCCTCCAAGCCGAATTCCTTAAGCATGGCATTTGATCCTTTGATTCACATATTGTTGATAATTTTAACCATGTGGTATGTTCAAGTTTCCCTCACTCTTGGACAAGGCACATCATTCACCCAATTCATAAATCGAGGAATAGTTATGATAAGACCAACTACAGGACTATCATGGTGGGACATACATTCTCCAAACTTTATGCCATAGTTTTGCATCTGTGGCTTTCTAATGATTTGGAGAATTGTCATCTTAGAGCTAAGGGGCAGGTAGGATTCTGCTCGAATTACAAGACGATCGATCGCATCTTTACACTCTGATCCATTATTGAGGAGGCTCTTCATCTTTCTTCGAAGGTTTACTGTTGTTTTGTAGACTTCCGAAAAGCTTTTGACACTGTCGCAGAAGGCTTTATTCTAATGACTTCGTGACATCAACTTATCTGAGACCCTCCTAGCAACCATCATGAGATTGTATGAGTCAGTTTTGGGATGCCTTAAGATGGCTCACGGCCTTTCCAGCTCTATTCAGAGTACCGTTGGGGTAAAGTAGGAATGCCCCCTCTCACCAACTCTTTTCGAGATCTATTTCGATGAGCTAGATTCTTTCCTCCACGACCAAGTCCAGGAAGGAGATGGTTGTCTTCTTCATCAAGTGTTGATCTCGCTACTCCTTTTCCCTCATGATCTGATCTTGTTGGCCTCTACTCTGGAGGGCCTAAAGAGGAAGATTGATTCCCTAGCTAGTTTTTGTGACCTCCAACAGTCGATAGTCAACCTGGGTAAAACCAAAGTCATGATCTTCAATGCATCAAAGTGCCTTCTCGCAGACTTACACTTCTACTTCTAGGGGGAAGAGATTGAGATCAATACAGTTTATACCTACTTAGGGGTCCAGTTCATGGGGCCTCATTTTGGTATGAGGCAAGCCATCCAGCCTCGACTCAACAAAGGGTATGGGTCCCTAGCCCTCATCGAGAGATAGTTCTTCCAAGGTCAGTTTCAAGACATCTCATCCAAACTCTACCTCGTGGAGGCGATTATCAAACCCACAATACTCTATGGCTTGAAGATCTGGGGATCGAGCTTGATACAAACAAATTGGGATCAATTGGAGAGAGTTCAGACCTTGCTTCTCAAGCGCATCGTCAGATGCAAACGTACAGTTCCACAATCCATTATTTAGGCAAAGTTTAGTATCAACCATTTTGCCTCGAGGTTATCTTTCGCTTGGTCCCCTTCCTTCATAGAGCCAGATCTTTAGGGACTCTGCTACCAGGAGAGAGCGGTACCCCTATCTTGCACTTTGCTCCTCAAAGGCCCTCACCTCGGATCACTCCACAGGTCGAGAACAAGGTTGGTTTTCAAAGGCACCCTCGGCTTCTCCAATCGATGTCCATCTATCCCTAGAGTGGCTTCTCCCATCGATGTCCATCTCCCTAGAGAACATCCTGGAGAGCAGACAAGAGCTGTCTATGCACACACTTCTTCATTTTTATTATTCTCCAGAAGTAGTAGATGAATTTTTGGCTAGTTCTACATATTTTGATCCACTTGAGCAATGTCTCTCTTTGGACCATCATTTTTAGTTGGCTATGGTGTTTCGATATCTTCAACGTGGAGTTCACATGAGCACTTGGACATGGGACCACAGTTTACAGTGGCGGTTGGACTACTTCAGCATGGTGGCTTGCATTCCTACATGGGACTCTGGTTCTCTAGTCTACTTCAGAACTATGGTCCACACTTATCCATGGGACTCTGGTATATGGTTGTACACCCTCATAGCAAGTGTTGAAGACAACGCTTTCATAAGGGGGTTGGAATGTTAGGTAGCTAGAGAGGTAGTGGGTGGCCCAGAGGGCCCATAGTGATAATAGTGGAGGCCATTCAATGTAAGGTGGACTAGGTACACTATAGTATTTGTTATCCCCTAGCCTAGGGATAACTAAGGGGATTATGTCTCGAGGCCCACAGGTCCTAGACATGGAGTACCGAGAGCCATATTGACTTGAGCCTGGCCTTGGAGGGCCCATCTTTCCTCTTCAGCACCTCCATCCTGTTAGCAACAGCGGCATCCATCCCATCGGCATGGTCCTTCAGCAGCAGTGGGTCTTGCTCCATGAGGTAATGAGTCCGGGTATCATGGTATGTGTCACTCTAATTCTCAAAACATTTGAATATGTGCATTTAATTATTTTTGCTTCATGACGTGTGCTTGGACTTTATGACTTTCCACTTGTCCACACCTAGGGGGAATGACAGGATGCCTTAGCAAGTTGGTTCCCTTAGGAGTGAGTTGCCACTGGGTGGGTTCATGAAAGGTCATCGTCCATTCCCACCATACTTATCACTTTCCATCATCTTCCCTCTCATCCAACCCCAGCATTGGTTCGGGCATTGGGTTTGCCAAGCTAGCAAAGGGTTGTACCTTGCCTTGTGGGAAGAAGGGGCTAAAGGCCCAGAGGGTAAAAATAGCTGGCAAAATATAAAATCCAAAAGAACAAAACCTTCAGATGCTTCGCCCAGGGATCCCCGAGAAAGCAATAAAAGGTTTCTCAGTAAGAAAAGGGAGGGACCCATAAAATAAATAAACTCAAGACCTAGTTGGAGGATAGGGGGTCTCATCACGAGCCAGCCTATTAGGTCCATGGGCATGTAGCGGTATGACACTACCATTCAGCTTGTCACCAAGCCAGGGTAATGGCTCTTGGTGGCATGGCCAAGAGAAAGGGGGTCTCATCACGAGCCAGCCTTCTCATCTCCGTAAAATGCTTGTGGGTGACACTGTCACCACTGGTCACCACGCCAGGGCAGTGTCCCCTAGCTATTCTCTTGAAAGAAAAAGCAATAAGATAAAAATGTAAAAAGGCATTGAATGGGCTTGGAAACACTTGCATCCATGACAAGGTGCAGCTCACCCTCTTCAAAGGCACCCACAGGTAAGCCATACATTTCCCTGTCATCACTGCACCCATTGCCCAAACATCCCCATACCACCTCATCCATTTACATGACCTAGATTGGTCTTCACCTGGAAACATCCCACATCTAAGGAGAATTGGCCCAATAGGACGTCCTGAAACCCTCTCCAAACCTAGCTTGTAGAATAGCATAATGTCTTTGAGCACTTGTCTGGGAAAGGGGGGTTTTATGCACATGTTTAGATAACTTGATTATTAGATGTGATTGACATTGCTATGATCCCTGTGACTTATGAGCCCATGGAAGGTGTACTTGTTGTTGTTGCAAGACCATGCCCGACGGACAGGTACACACGGTGAGATGATTAGCTTGGACCTCCATAGAGCTAAAAGCCCACTAGATGGATGTTGAGACCCCAGCAAGGGGCAGACATATACCAGAGGCTTGCACCAGAGAGAGAGGAGGACGTTCCAGCAGAGACAGCCTGGCAAGCCTGGACCTAGGGGGGTCTTTCCCTCCCACATGAAATTGGCCCTTGAAGGCCCTTAACGTCATCATTCAAAGCCTTAATATCACCTAGTTGAGGTGTCCAGTTTGAGGACGCTTTGGGTTAGCAAATGTGGCAACTCCTGAGGGGTTTTGAGCCCCAACGTTTCNCCCTCCCACATGAAATTGGCCCTTGAAGGCCCTTAACGTCATCATTCAAAGCCTTAATATCACCTAGTTGAGGTGTCCAGTTTGAGGACGCTTTGGGTTAGCAAATGTGGCAACTCCTGAGGGGTTTTGAGCCCCAACGTTTCACTTGGAGGGCTAGCGTTCTAGCAGAGAGGCTAATGTCACCCTAGGAGGGGCATGACATCCCCCTAAAAAGATCAAATTAGGGTTTTATTTGTCAAATTTATGTAAAAATGAATTTTCTCATGTAAACTGGCCATGTCATCCTTTTTTGACCTAATTTTGTAATTAAAGGTCATTTTCACTATATAAATATGGGATTTTCCCCTTGTATTTTTTCATCATTCATTCACTCACAAGTGAGGTCTGAAATTTGCACCCTGCTTAAGGGTTATTGGCTGAAATTTTAGGCACACTTCTTGGAGGAGGCTAAATTTGGTGTTTTTTGGCATTTTCTTGGTGGAAGGTCTTCAACTAGGCTTATTGCTAGATTATTCTTGGTGGATGTAAGTGAATTTCTGCAATCCTTCTTTGCTTTGAATGGTTATGGTACATTTACTTTGCATTTCTTCCAAGATTATGAAATTGCTAGTTTAAAACCCTAGGAGAACAAGCACATGTTATTGTCCTTGTCTTAACAATTTTTCACCTACTAGATTGTGCTAGAAACCCTCCCTTTTGAGGCATTGTACTAGAGCCCTGCCATTGCAGCACTCTAATATCATTTGCTTCATCAAGCCATTGTTTGTTTCAAGCTTGAGCTAAAGAAGAAGGAAAACCGCTAGGGCCTAGGGTTACCTACTTCCTAGTAGTCATTTTCCTTCTAAGGCTTGTTGATTGAGGCCTTGGGTTACGAACACCTCAATCACCATCCTTCTTTGTCCTTGGCTCTTACATTATCATTTGTTTCCTTCAAGTTTGTTGCTGCAAAGTGACTCCATTAGCCCTAAAAGGCACTGATCTAGACCTTGAATTTGATTGATTGATGAAACCAACCCTTAAATCTTTTACCTCAAG
This sequence comes from Picea sitchensis, assembly GCA_010110895.2. NCBI lineage: Eukaryota > Viridiplantae > Streptophyta > Pinopsida > Pinales > Pinaceae > Picea > Picea sitchensis. The sequence continues at coordinate 77,444 of SNQJ01S0016273.1, read as the reverse complement.
CAACCTACTAACCTTTCCTAACCCTAGATTAGACTAATTCACTAACCTTCTTGTTGTTGTTACAAAAGTAAGCTACAAACATTTATTACAGCAGTAAAAGCACTTAAAAGCAATTGCAAAAGTTGATTTTTACACTGCCTAATTAGCTTCCGACAAGTGCTAGTATATTGTTATTATTGGGTTATTATTTTTGGTCATTGTGAAGCTCTTTTAAGGCATTTATTGTGAAGCTATCGTCTTGTATACATTGTTGTTATTAAATTCTGTTTGCTTCATCTTGCATCAACTTATTTCTTTTATTGACAAGTCCAAGGTTTTATGAAGCACTAACATCAAATTGTACTTGCAAAAGATATTGTTTTCTTGTTGCTTTGTTCTGAGCAAGTACATATAAGCATATCATTGCTTCATTGATTAAAACTTTGGGACTTTCTGATCGATGTGACTTGTGAGAGGGGATATCTTTTATTGACACTTTAACCTTTGCCTTCTCAAACCCCCAGGTCATCGGGGACGTCTCCCCTGGGCTATCATCCCTAAATAGAAAGAGGTGTCTTATTAAGGTGACAGTGATAGGACAACCTCCCATTACGCCAATTTGCCCTCCTTTAGCCTTTCCCTTTGGGACAAGTACAAATTGTGCAATAACATTTTGGCGCCGCTATCGGGGAATACTGAGTCAATTCTCCTCAAAGACTACACTTTTTGGTAAGCCTTCCCTCAAAAGCCTTTACTTTTCAAAGCTTACATGGCAACTCCACTAAGGGTGATCCCCTCATCCCTTTGATAGTTTCAAGAAAACTATCTGGCGACTCCACAAACCTCAGGGAGGTACACCAACCCTCCCCAGTCCTTTAGAAGAAAGCCTCCCCAAAACTCTCCAGTAGTAAAATCACTATTTGCAGGCAATCTTCCCTTGAACACCATGTCTAGCACAGGAACTCAGAGTATTAATCCAAACCAAACCAATAACCAAAAGCAATGGTCATCCAAGCTCTTCAAAAATCTAGACATGACAACTATACTAGGCTACCCTAGGCAAATGCCCCCTAAGTATGAAAAGTGGTTGCCTAAATTCACTGGAAATGATGTGGTCAGTGTCGAGGATCATATGAGCAATTTTTGGGCATTCTTCCAGCTATCCCATCAGTGATGATGCTGAAGATCTAGCTATGAAATTGTTCTCTGCTATCCTCCATGATGGCGCTAGACGTTGGTACAATGGGCTCCCTGATGCTAGTATTAAAACCATGGATAGGTTGGAGGAAGTATTCCTCAAACGATGGAGTGTCAAGGAAGACTCCAACATGCTACTGATAAGGCTGAATAACCTCATGAAACAAGAGAATGAAACCGTTAGAGAATTCCATGACAAGTTTGAGAATTTGATGCAAAAAATCCCAGTGAGCCATCATTCGTCTGATAGTTTCTTTCTTTTCCTTTATACCAAAGCCTTACAGTACAACCTGGATATCTCCTCAAAGATAAAAACCCTCAGACAATCCAAGAAGCACAAGAGCTAGCTACAAGGATTGAAGACAACCTTTCATCATCTAGAGTCGAGCCATTCTCAGCCCCAAGAGTCAGAATGGACACTAAACCTAAGATAGTCCACAATGTTGAACCTACCTCAGACATTAGCGCTAGCTTGGCAAAGTTACAACTGACTGTAGATGGCATGGTAAAAACCCAAGAGTTGATGATGAATAGGATTGTCAACCTAGAAAGGACTCAGCAACAAGCCCCTAGGGTTCCTTACAAAGGGCAGTTCCAAAAACGGAACCAAGTTTTTAGACCAAAGAATGATCAAGAGGTTCCCAATACTTTAGCCCCTGCAAATATAGTGGATGAAAACCCTTGGTGCCTACAATGCAATGAGTCACATTGGGAGCATGAGTGTCCTTTCAACAATGGTAATCATGACCAAGTAAACATAGTTGACCATACCATTGAAAATCCTCAATATTGCCTTAATGTTACACTTGAGGAACATCAGAAAGGCATAAAGGAAGCAACCAAGAAGGCTAGGATGGAGGTGATAAATAACCTTGACCAAGAATCAAGAGAAAAGTTGAAGAAACAAGAATTCCAAGTGTATACGAGACAAAAGAGAATGAACCAACCTCTCTCTACCAGTCTTGTGGTATCACAAACAAGACCTCCACCCATGAACATACTTCTTCCTAAGAATCCTCCCAAGACCGACAAAGTGGACTTGAATTTTGACTTTGAAGGGGCATTAGCAAAAATGCATGTGACCATTCCCTTGAGATAAGTCATCAAGGTCCCATCTATCAAAGAAAGGTTTGAAAAAAAATTCAAAGGCTCAGATGCACCAATGGACCCTCCTATTATGTTACAAGCTGATCACTTTAGGGTTCAGTATGATGGACATCCACCTTTCTTCATGACCTTATTGATCAATAACAAATTCCTTAACAATTGTATGCTTGATTCAGGGGCAGGTGCTAACATGATGTCTTTGAAGGTCATGGAAAAATTGGGCCCAAAGGTCACACGGCCTAACAGGAATGTATGTGGCTTCGAGTCCAAAGCCATAGCCACTCATGGGGTAGTTGAGAATGTTGAAGTATGCCTTGGAAGATACCCTAAGAGAGTGATCCACATGGATATTGTAGTGGTGGATGTCCCGAATGTGCAGAGAATGCTATTGTCCAAGAAGTTTGTTGTGATGTTGGGAGGCACCCTAGAGATGGATCTCACATATATTAATGTGCCTATGAATGATGGAACGATAAGTCGCCTCCCGAATGTGCCAATGACCAAAATCCATGTGCAAGATATTGGTGATGACATTGGAACTAGCGAAACACATGAACCGGTCAAAGAGAGTCCTGCATTTTCCCCTGATGACATGCCTTTTGCTACAAAAGAAGACTTTGATCAAATACAATGGTCGAAGAAGGAGGGATATCAGCAACTCTTGAACAAAAATAAAGACAAAGAAGTTGGGGTTGTCAAGTTATTGAAGAAAGTAGAAGATGACATATTGATCCGACCGTCCCAGCAAGAAGTTTTCACAACGGAATCCCACCCTCCTCCCTCAAGACAATACACCAGAGTTGTACAAGAGACAGACAAATTCAAGACCAAGGATTACAAAGAGGGAGATACAGTCTAGATGTGGGATACAAAGAAGGGAGAGCCTACTAATGTCAAGGGAAGTGCACAATTTTGGCTTGGACCCTTCAGAGTTGGAAGAAAGTCAGTTAATGATGCCTACTATTTATCTACATTGGAAGAAAGAAGGCACCCATTACCAGCTGGTGGACACCTCCTCAAACCCCATCAGGGGGGAGAGACTTGACTTCACAGGTAAGTACGGATAAGTAGGTAGGCATTTGCATTCATTGTATATATCATCTGCATTTCATGCTAGAGTAGTTGTATTTCCATCTGTATATATGCTTTGCTTACTTTCATTTTCTTGTACCATATATGAGCCAGGGGTGATATCACCACCCCAAATGATTACCAATGATTTTTGTTGAGATCTAGCAGGTCACGGGTCATGCCAGAGATGTTGAGGTTCTCATGCGCTCTACGGTGAGCACATGTCCCCGAGTTGGAGCCAGATGTTATCCCCTAGCCTAGGGATAACTAAGGAGATTATGTCTCGAGGCCCACAGGTCCTAGACATGGAGTACCGAGAGCCATATTGACTTGAGCATAGCCCTGGAGGGCCCATCTTTCCTCTTCAGCACCTCCATCCTGTCAACAGCAGTGGCATCCATCCCATCGGTCTGGTCCTTCAGCAACAGTGGGTCTTGCTCCATGAGGTAATGAGTCCGGGTATCATGGTATGTGTCACTCTGATTCTCAAAACATTTGAATATGTGCATTTAATTCTTTTTGCTTCATGACGTGTGCTTGGACTTTATGCCTTTCCACTTGTCCACACCTGGGGGGAATGACAGGATGCCCTAGCAAGTTGGTTCCCTTAGGAGTGAGTTGCCACTGGTTGGGTTCCCTTAGTGCTTGAGAGCAGCATGGGACCCATAGGAAAATATCACCTTGTCCATGCCAATGACCCTTTAAAACAAAAAAGAGATAGGGGATTGAACTTTGAGGAGTTTGTCACCTTGGTAATTAATGGTAATATTAAATTCTTAAAGTAAAAGTAGACATTCTCCTTTATCTTACCTTTTCTATCCTTTTGCTTAATTTTTAACATTACCATTAATTGTTTCAGGATGTTTGAGAGTGGCTCCAACCTCATCGGACTTCATATGGAGAAAGTATAATTTCATATCCCATTCAAAATTCAAGACTTAACAGTTTTCAAGATTTCAGCGTTGGCAAGATTGTAGCGTTCCCACTGGATTCTATCATGTATGAGGGTATGGGATTAGCATTAGTCAAGATCACCAAGCTATGGGATTTGCATCATGTAATCATCTATGAGAGATAATATAGACATGGGTCTCCTAAAATGCCATTTATGTGTATCATTCTTATTTTCTTGTTTCTTTTCTTGCTAGATAATATGTTATTTAAAAAAAACTATATATCTATACTTTTTGTATTTTTTATATATTGTTTTTCCCCCACATACCCATTTTGGGGGGGTCACGATTCTAGGCATTGCCATTTCGAAAACTTGTACATGTTCGTGCAACTTAGCCTTGACCTATATATCCCATCTAGCACAACCACTAAGACCTATTACCTCCCAGACTTGTACTCAAAGACATTCAAGTCCTTGAACAAAGTATAACCCTAAAGGCACTAAGGAAGGTTCTCCATTGTCACCATAGCAACTCTTCCTCTCACTTTAGGCCAATCCTCTTCCAACACGAGGGACACCCTAGAAAAGGTGTTTATGATATTCTTTAGAAATAAAGGGATGGTGGATTGCCAAGACCAATGCCTATACAATGGGTGATGGAGTCCAGGCCAACAATCAAGAGGGTTTGACTAATATGGAAGAAGGCATAGTTAGTCCATTATAAACATGCTTAAACCAACCATACAAATTTATTTTAATATGTAGAAAATTAAAGGAGGGCTCTTCCAAATATGCTCCTCACAACAAATACAAAATCAGCCAAGTAAGAATGAGTAACCATTAATAATTAAAGGATAACCACATATGAAACCATAAACAAAGTAGACACAAGTAGGAAGCCCTCTTTATAGAATGATCAGTGAATAATACATCAATCTTCAATTATGATTTCACCACAAGATCAAGATAACCTAAACATGCCACCCTTAACCTTAAAACCCTGGATAGGGTTGTCCTCAAAAAAGAGTTAAAACTTAACAGCCCTAACCAAGATATTACAGCAGCAAATATCCTTCAATAAACCCAAAGATTACAACAAGACAAAGGGAGGGTTTCACCTCAACCCTATCGTCCTCTTATTGGAGCAAAACAACCCTTCTACAAAGATTATTACAACACATTTGTACTAGTAATTTCCAGCCATCAAATCGACCCAAGAAAATAGAAAAAAGATTAATAACTTCACATTAAATGTAACTTCTTCCTCCCATTAGATCTTCAACTAAGCTTGGAGGGGATCTCCCACAGCTCCAACCATGCCCTTAGCAAATGAATCCTTTCCTCTATTTATATCTTTCAAATAAAAGACTCATTCATAAAATAATTTCTTTTAGAAGGCCCTAGAATCCTCGTTGAGTGTAGCACTCCTTTTTACCTTTTGAATGAATAAATTGGGTCCATAGTACCACTTGTCATCTTTCTAATTCATGAGGTCCTTTTAGAGCATGTATTTATTATTCATTTGAGGGTCAACAATGCCACATTGCATCTCCTCATGCAAATAACTTTCCCCCAAATATGTAGAAAATGCTTCAAACAAAATGTTCTCACCCCAAAGCCCCTCTCAAAGGTGAAACATGTTGAAATATTGTAACTACAAAGTGTATTCTATTTTTGAGTCTCTATTAATTAGATCAATCCCCTTTTGTGGATTGATCATGTCGGGCATTGTAAATGACCAGATCCCCTTTTGTGGATTGGTCAAACCTAACTATATTATACTAATTAAGAAGTCAGCCCCCACGCCTAATAAAAGTGGTTTTAACCACTAAGAAGAGAAGTCGGCCCTGCCTAGTGAAGAGACACCTTTCCAACGCCTGCCAGCTAGTATAAATAAAGGAGGCCAGCGCCTCATTTGTTCACTCACTCATTCACTCATCAAGTGCGCAAGTTTGGTAGCTGCAGTTGGGAGAAAAAGAAAGAGAGAAGCGCATTACTCAGTGTTGGATATTCTCTAGTGTTTTGGTTTATTGTCTTGGAATTGTATTGGCTATCTATATTAAGGAAGTTTTTGTTGGGTTTTCTCCCCCATGAGAGTTTCCCAAGATAAATGATGTGTATCTTGTGATTGTGTTTCTCTCAGTGATCCTACCTATGCTATTGTTATCTAGTTAATTGAAAAGAAACCTAATAATAGCTCAAAACTTAACAAAACACACCTCCAAATATGTAGAAAAGGTCTCGAACTATGTGTCCTTACACCCAAATACATCAAAAGGTGAAATATGCCTCCAAATATGTGAAAATAGATTAAATAATGTGTCCTTCCCCCCAAAAGTTCTCATAGCAGAAACATGCCTCCAAATATGCAGAATTTGCCTCTAATAATTTGTAATGCCCCATAAAGTCACATTATCATGCTTTTAAATCCCTTTTTGCACCAAGGATCCCTCTCATAAGGGGAGATTCATGATCAAGCTGCCACAATGCTCCCTTGAATTGGAATGTTTATCATCAAGTGATCTCCTTTGACCAAAACAATGCTCCAAGCTAGGGTGTTCCTTTATTAGATATTTCCTTTATCACATGTCATACCCCAGGTCTCCTCCAAGCTAGGGCATTTGCTCTCCTTCATCTTCTTGACATCCCATGTGTAGGGCATTATTGTTCTAGGTTGTATTTGAACCCTCAACTCACCATAGATCACATTTTGGACATCTCCAGAAGTAGGGGGTTCCTAGTCTAGGGCTTCCTTCCTTAGTTGTGCCAAGTGTGCCAAAATGGAATATCATGGTTAGACATATCTCCAAAAAATCTCCATCAACTATAACTGCCCCTGCACTCCCATGGTCTTTGCTACGCTCAGTGAGATAAAATGTGAAATAACCCTCATATTTCCAAAGGGTAATGTTGTCCCACATGCATAACATGCCAACATGTCAACAAGATTGTCAACAAAATAGTCCCAACATTGGCCACAATAGCCATCAATCAATCAATCAAAGAGAAAAAAGAGGAGAATTGTATGAGTGTACGGTCGATAATACATATCTATATGAAGTACTCAAGCACTTGTTCAAACGCTACCACAACCAACCATCGGTCCAACCACAAACAATCCTCGAAGTCGGCATTGGTCCAAAATTCTACCTCATGCAAAGATCTGTAAGCATCGCTACCACTATACCAAGAATTTCAACTCTTGGATGAACACCTCTTGTCTCCATGATGAGGATGTCAATATGGCAAAGAGTCTTGTTCCTATTGAACAAAAGTTGCAGGATGTGATTCTTGCTCAACTAAAGGTGCAGGTTGTCCCTACAAATCAACAAAACTACCATCTATCTCCAATTCAAGCATACTATCCTTAACTAAATCAATAGTTTGTGTAGAATGTGATCCCGGCAACTCAATACAATGACCTCCAACAACAAACAAAATAGTAGCAAGGACAAAATAACCTCATTGCAACTTGGTGGTAGAATGACCTTCATCTGGCAATGAAATCTCAACATATCCAAGACCTACTCTCAAGTGTCTCTTCTTAGGCTCTATGAGAACAACAATACCCAATCCACTTTTCCTAAGTCCACTTGTATATCCTATCTAACACAASAAGTGAGACCCAATACCTCTGGTGTGTTTCTCAAATTTTGGAGAAACCAATTCATTAGTAGCCAACAAAGCACGAGTAACGTCAATATTGTCCTTCTTATCAATTGAAGGATTACTACTACAAAAATATCATCAGAGGTATCATTAGAAACATTTTGAGAAGCATTAACTTCATCAATAGGCTACTGAGAAAGACATTTAACCTCTTCTTCTAAAGCATCAAGTAGCTCTTGCTTACCAGAAAAGTCATTTATGAGTTCTTGACAAAGATCCTTATTGTTTTTGTGTAGCTTATCTATATCATATGTCGAGGATTCAACATAGTGAAAATACTTCTTAAAATCAAAACTTTCTAACTTACAGAAGCAATATTTTTACCTTCAATGCTTCTTAACTTGGTGACTTCTTGAATAAGTCACTAACTGAGGTCATGCAAATCCTTGATCGACTTGTCCTTCTCATCCATCCGAGAAGAAGAAGAAGATCGCATTTCGTCTTCAATTTCTTATACTTGGAAAAGACACCCATGGTTTGTAAGCAGAGCACATGAAGTGCGACAGCCCTCATGAAACAATTGTTCTACTTCTTTAAATCACAATAACAATAAGACTTTAACAATTGCTCTACAAATCAATTTGAGCAATGTCAAGCCAATATCAATTCAATTTGATTCGTTTCTCCAATATTCGAGAAATTGATCCAAAAGAGACACATATTTATGAGGCACCAAGGATTTTGAACATTGGTTTATCACTTATAAGCCAAACCACTTTGCCAACCCATCTATACGCTATTCAATGAATAGAGTGCCAAAAATAGCAACAAAATATAACTTCAAACCTAACTTTGAAAGTGTTTACACCATGTTTGGGGTGCTACATGAGATTCGCAACCCTTGGATGGTCTGAGATGGATTTGCACATGAGAGATGGTCCATGATGGATTTTCACATGGGAGATGGTCTATGATGGATTTGCACATTGGAGATAGTTTAATCACTGGTCGGTTGACCTCATTTGGGTGCTTGCTTGGCATTCTGCCCTAGGGCATTGGAGTTCTCTTGTCAACTTGGGTGACGTCCTTCATAATGGCCACATGGAGATGGTTACATGCCTAGAGAACGCCCTACTTAGGAGGAGGAGCATTTTGCATCTTGGAGGAGGGCATCAAGTCCTACACATCATAGGGTAGCTTGGATTCATGTACTGAGACTTGGAGTTTGGCTTGAAGACGTATGCATTGCAACACTGATCATGCAAGGGGAGTGGACTCAGTGGAGTACATGGCATGGGATGATTGATGGAGGCTTCGAGGAGGAGAGTTGGACACACCTTATGGAGCGCCCTTCCATTTGGAACCTTGCTTGTGGACGACATCACCTTGGAGTTTGACGTGTGTACCCTTGGAGTGTAACGCTCTACTTGTGTGAGCCTACATGTGTTTACTGTAGATTGCTTGTAAGGGCATTGACCCACATATGTATTGTCAGCCTCCTTTACCTCCCATATTTATAGAGGAAGGAGAGAATCCTTCATTCATTCATATCCATATCATCACTCTTCTTCATCTTGTGTTAGAGATGTGACTAGAGGAGCACACTAGTCTTCCTCTCTCTCTTATATCTTCACTTGTACTTGATCTCTCTCTCTCTCTCTTGGAGTCACTAGGGCTTCTTGAGCTCCTTGGAGTATTTTGAAGACCCGAGTTAGGGTTTCATCCCTTGGAGATTTGGAGATTAGGGTTTTGAGATGAAACCCGGGGTTGTATTTGGTAAAGAAGAAGAGAAGACATCTTGCCTTGGAGGACTTGCTTGAGAGATTCATGCTTGTTGGAGCTCCTTGGTTGAGCTAGGGTTTTTCTTGGTTTTCCCTAGATAGGGTTTTGAAGAGTTAGTGGATTGTACTAACTTCGTAATAAGGCTATGGTATGTACATGAACTTTATCATATGCATATTAATTAAGTTTTCTGCTCTACGATATTTGTATAAATTGCATATTTGATTTTCAGCCATCTATGTTCGTTATGGTTTGTAATTTCCAGCTATATATGTCTTTTTAATTTGACATAATTATAGGGTAATTATGTTAAGTGATTTAACATTATAATTGAAGAAGATAAGGGCCATTTTACTTCTGTAAATAAGAGTTTTCAGATCTGGTTTATGCATGATAAGATTGCCCTAGAGGGCTGAAACTGATCGAGACACTTTGGTATCTTTTCTCTTGGATTGCCTAGAAGTTTGGGGTTGTTAAAGATTGAAATATTGTCCGTTGTCGCAGCTGTTTTTTTTATATTTCATAGCAGCCCTAAGACTGAAAATTCACAGGGTTAAGATCCAGGAGATCTATTTTGTATTAAAACCTTGAGGTTCAGAAATTTCCACATCCACAGCCTGGAAGAATTTTATAGGCGTTTATTCAAATGCATTTATTTAAAGAAAACAAGAAAAAAACATGGATCGTAAGCAAGAGACTTACATTCAAGTAAGCAATGGATATTAGAATATCTTCCTACTAGCTTCAAATAATTGAAAGAAAATAACATGGATCGTGAAGATGAAGAAGACTATTTGTCTTCCACGCATCAGGTTTATAGGCCTCAGTTCCATATTCCAGCACATTATTGTAGCAGGTTACTTGTGGCAATTAAACAGTAACCTTTGGGGAAAAATGAGCCAATGCCTGTACAAGTAGGCCTTAGGGCCGACTCTCTTTTGAGGGCACACAGAGGCATACTAATGGACTTTTAACATTCACCCTCCCTTTTGAGTGGCTTTGATAGATCCATTTGGGGAGGATGATTTTGAGAGTGCTCAGGTCACTGCAACTGCTATGAATGAAATTGTAAACGTATGGGACTGCGATGAATGAAATTGTAAATGGATAGACTGAGATGGTCGAAAAATTGTAAGTAGCCAGTGCGGACCTCCCAAGCAACAGTGAGAACATGGATGCCTAATAACCATGGAGTTATGTTTGAGCCCAGTGAGCTCGATTTTGAGGCAAAACTTACCCTCGTACCAATATTATCTTTCCCACTTTATCCATGTTTCCAATAACATACGACTCTTTCTGCATTCTGCTTTACCTGTGTAATTAAGCTCAAAGCACAAAAAATTCCCATCAAACAATAGAGATTAAGAACCCATAAAAGAAAGACATACCTCATAATTCAGAGAAAGAGCTTCCCGCAAGGATGATTCAGCCTCTTCAATGCTTCCCTCATCAAACCTGGAATCTAAATCACCGGTCCTGGAAGAAAGGCCACTAACAGAAAAATCTCTGGTCACCAGAGACTCCTGAGACTTGGACATCTCCTCAAATCTGAATTGCTCTCTTGAACAATCGCAAAGCATCATTCTTGACACCATCAGAATAAAAAGTCCCAGTGCCAGTGAAACGAAAGCTACTGCAGCAAAAGCGCTTATTACAAAGGCACTGCAAAGAGCAGAGACAAAATACAGTTATAATTCCACACCGCTAAAGCCCAATAAAACATATCAAATGTCATGGAGACCCGTGCATTCAACGTTTGCTACTTTATTGATGCAAATTTTAAACAACCCAAATAAAAAATCCCCCATACCCAGCTCGGGAATCATAAATTGCTAAAGTGGGTCATGTCACATGTCGTCCTGACAGGGCTGCCTAAAAACCCACATGGGTAAACAGAATCCCTTTTTTTCTTCCAGAAGAAATTATGGACATGAAGAAATGCATACCCAAAAATAAATATGGGTGGATTGATTTTATGAGTGAAGTCTTCTCCATGCCATTATTGAACAGTTGAGCTCCTGTCCTGCAATTTTCTAAACGACGTGATCATACACAGAAGGCCTTCTGCATCACGCATGTCCTTCATAAAAAACAGCTTTCCACATGGCATTTATTGTATATTCAATGCAAAATAGCAATAATGAGACTAGCTTCACAGATCTAGGAGCATTAAATGATTAGATCTATCGATGGAAACCATGTATCAGAAAGAGGTACAGTCTTAAATGGCTGATTGGCAACTTAGCATTGACTGGTGTACACCTGATGAATAAAAATCTGTCAGACTTTTGGGCCCAACATGTGCAGAGAAAGAAAACAGGGTGTTCAGGAATCAATGTGGAAAGGAGTGAGAGGCCAAAACCAATAGGTTCAATGGTACTTCATAGAGGGCACTTCTGTCTAAGCATCAGAACCCACATTGGGTACTCAAATTTCACATTGGAAACCCCGTATCTTTGTCTGTTACACGGTTACAACCCCCGTCCCTCAATGCTAATCCTGGAGCATGATGCCATTTGGGTCTCTGTGGCATGTGCCTAAAGAAGTTATCCGTGCATCACATGTATGTTTTCTCCTGATTCTACAAATATATTTCCGGGATTTTTGGACATATCCTCGACTGTTGAGAGAGATTTGCTATTCAAGTTGGCAGAGCTTTTTTGAATAGAGGATCCCGTGCGTTATTCTGGGCATTTTTTCCGAGTTTTTCTGCTTCTCTGTGCAGTGCTCATTTGTTTTTTCCTATGCTCGACTGCTTCATGCAGACGCGATCTCCTTCATGGTCAAAACCGTTTGGATTTTGATCACTTTCATTCGGTAGTCAATGCTCCTGCGGTGTGGCTCCCTTGTGGGATCCTACACAGCTAGAGCAAAGGTGTGTTGTTCATTTGTGAAAATGTTTTGAGCTGGCGAAGTTTATATCGTTCTGCATACTAGGCATCCATGTTCTCTGGGCACTTTAATGATTTACAATTTTACATTAACCGTTAAGAAGATAGAATATTTTGATTTTTTTTTAATTGATTAGTAATATGCAACACTTTTGAGATGGATAATTTTACGTTATAATCAATCTTATTATTTTATAATTATTTATAACCACAATCATTACAATAACCTTTGTTTCGAAAGCTTCATGCAATGTATACGATAAGAATTAGTTTTGATTTTTTTTATGGTCATGATATCAATGTGTGTATTTGTTTTGGAAAGGAGATGCAATGTTCAATAGAATAACCTTTTCTCGTAGCTTAAACAAGGATAACACATTGCCCTACCAAATTTTGGATATAGAATAGGTTTATTCTAATGGTTCATTTCAAATCAATTAGAATCTAATGTGGGTTTTGTGCAAAGTAGATTTAATAAATGATTATTCAAGATTGATTCTAGTATGGATAGGAAAGTCTCTTGGAAGGAGACAGAGATTAGGGTGGTTGGGAGAGGTAAACTCCATGCTTGCAACCAACATATTGAATGCCTCTTGATTAAGAAGATGACCAGGGCGAAGAAGGAGGCCAAAGACGTAGCCCTCAAATATCATAAGAGGATTCCTCCAAAAATCAAAGAAGAAATGGAAAAAAATGAGCAAAAGGGTATGCACTAGAAAGTACTTTTAGAAACTATCAAGACACGGCATAAAGAATCCATGGAAAAAATGGAATTCTTGGACAACAAATATGAAGCTTTGGTCAAAGAACTATGGGACATGAAAGTTATTGTTTAAGCCCAAACACAAGGGGAACCAATCCATAGGGACAACAACTCCACGAGTAGCACAACCAAAGGATCAGGCAAAAGTCGAAGCAAAAGCTCTAGCTAATTCCAAGCCCCCACTCATTTATGTGGATTTAGCATCGAAGGTTGGAATCTAGGTGCCTCTCTTCCAAGTTATTATGGTTATGTTCATTCTAAATAAGAACTATGTTTGGTCTATCAAATATAAGTCGGTGAAGCATCAGGATAGAGATCAGTGAAATGTTCATAGGATCAGTGTTTTTGCTTCAAAAATATCATATGTATTTTTTGTATAAGAACCTTCAAGAAGACCATAATAGTTAAATCTAAGATCATGAACATCAATGTTTATTATGATGAAAAACACAAGCAAAATCACCAACTAGTGTCTCAATTAGACCGAGAAGAATGTATCATTTTTTTTACACTATTAATATATAAGTAGCTAACTTTATAGGGAAAAAAAACCTAGCTCTAACAAACATAAAAATGTTGAAATGGGAATTATTGTAGTGGTTGAGACCATGGAAGATTTAGCATAGTGTGAAATGTATGTTGTGATTAATCCTACATACATAATAAGTGTGGAAAAAAGATTCTTTAGAATGAAATATATATACTAAAAACTTTGTCAATTTTAAAAATATATATATTATTTTAAAATTCAAGTTTGCATAGTGAGTGATGCCATCATCTTTTACTTTGATGTTAATTTTCTCAATAAATTTTGTAATAAACATTTTTTTATTGATATCATTAAAAAAAAATGATTTATATTAAATAGACATTCTTTAACTTATTTTTAATGTGATATTATAATTAAAAAATAATAATAATTTATAAATAATTATATTAATCTCAAAATTTATTTTTGAAATTAAAAAAATTATAATACTACTAATTTAATTTAATTAATATTTTCACTATCATATATATAATGAACCATAACAATATGAAATATCTTAAAATTAATTAATATTTTCACTGTATATATAATGAACTATAATGATATGAAATATCTCCATCAAATATTGTAATTTATTTTCACAATTTCCGTTTCCAACAAATATGAAGTATATCTAAATTTAAATCTGGCCAAATACTATTGTTGGTATGCAAATCCAATAACGTGTTCCCTTGGTGAAGGTCAATGTGGCGCTACCCACGTTCATCAAATGCTTTCGTTGTCGTCCAACCCATGAGCGTACCTTACACATACATTTGAAAGTGACCACGATGCCTGACGATGTGATTCCATGGGACCACGTAGTCGCTTTAAGAACATGTTGGACTAGTAACTAACTTTACCTTTATCCGTTATTCTCTTTCTATATCTCGAAGACCCACAAAACTTATTTATCACACTTTCTAATATGATACATGAATAATGAATCATTTATATTTTTTTTTAAATTACATGAATAATGAATCATTTATATTTTTTTTTAAATTACATGAATAATGAATCATTTATATTTTTTTTTAAATTACATGAATAATGAATCATTTATATATTTTTTTAAATTACAATTTAAATAGAGGTTATTTTAAATTAAAAAAGCAAAGTTAACTATTGAAACCATCACGGAGAATGATCATATCGTTGTAATTAGTGTAAGTTTTTTTTTCATATATATTATGAGTTTGGAAAGTTATATGTTTTTTAGTCAATTCATCTTGTGAGGAGAGGTAATTTTTTTAGATTACACATCTCTATGAAGTCTTGTGGGTTTAATAAATGTTGTAATTAGTGTAAGTTTTTTAGATTACACTAATTGTAATTAGTGTAAGTTTTTTTTTCATATATATTATGAGTTTGGAAAGTTATATGTTTTTTAGTCAATTCATTTTGTGAGGAGAGGTAATTTTTTTAGATTACACATCTCTATGAAGTTTTCTGGGTTTAATAAATGTTGTAGTCTAAACATTTTATGTTTTGGTTTTTTTTTAAGGATATTTGTCTAAAATTCGGAGAAAAATTGTTGGGTATGTAGATTTGAGTGATTGAGTGCCTCAGAGGTTTTTTAATACGTTGAATCTATTTTTGCATTCAAAAATACAATTTAAACAACAAAAAAATGTGATTTTGTGCATATTTATGTCGTTGGATTTCGACCAAAACGTAGAACAGTTAGACAACGCCTTAATAAACCGGTATTGCTCCTAGTTTTAGATACTGGTAGATATGCTCCCACTAGATAATATGTTGCTAGGTAAGTTGTTGGTGCTTCTAGCTCTGTTAATGGTGATGTTCTCCTTGCATCTAGATTTAGATAAACATATTCTTCAAGAGGTGGTTTCAACTCCATCAACTTGTCAAAATACATGTTTTAGCAGTGAAATATGGGTATTGGCCCCGTGTAGATGACCTTACATTTTAGAGGGGGAATTATAGGCCTAAAAAATGAAGCTTTGATTAGTCAGCCAATTATTAACTTTCGGCTATGACCTTGACTCGGGAAAATTAGCTAGTTTGACCACAATACCTAAACACCCCTCACTCACCTCAATTAGACATGTGTAATTACTTGTATATTCAATATGGAGTTAAGTAATGTTTTAAAATTTTATAAAATACTAAGTAAATAAAAAATATACAATATATGTCATAATTTAAAGTTAAAATCGTATATATAGTGAGTCAGGTGTAACTCGCATGGTTATAAGGGAAAGTTGTTACCCTCTCCATCCGCGTTGAAATCTCACTTTGTGGGATGTTTGATCTTATTGAGTCGATTGTTGATGAGCTACATATGATTTATTCACGAGTTGTTGGTGTAGCCTCATGCCTTAAAGAATCTAAGGATTACCTTAGGTACCATCCTCGGAATGAGCGGATATAATAATAATAATCTATTTTTAAGGTCACGGCCAAGCCAGACACCAAATTGGTGTATGAGACCCCCTTTGCCCAACGAATTGACTAGTAAAGTCTACGGAGGTATATATACCCTACTCCCCTCTAGATTTAAACTGGTGACCTCTTAGGAAGAAACACATGTTCTTAACCATTAGGAAACACATGTTATATATATATATATATAGAGAGAGAGAGAGAGAGAGAGAGAGAGATCTTACTGAGTCGATTGTTGATGAACTATATATGATTTATTCACAAGGTGTTGACATAGCCTTGTGCCTTAAAGAATATAAGGATTACCTTAGGTACCATCCTTAGAATGAACGGAAGCGTCCGAAAGGTTTCCCGAAATATATATATATATAGAGAGAGAGAGAGAGAGAGAGAGAGATTTCCCTAAGCATCATCGACAAAATGAAGGGAACCACTTGGGAAGTTTCTTACGGGATATATATATTAAATAAATTATGAAACATAACACATCTTGTTGATTATCTACAAATTATCAAAGAAATTTAATATCAATCTATATTATCTCTAGATTTAGAATGATATTAAATAAATTCTTAAACATAACACATCTTGTTGAAGAACGTTCCTAACATTCAACCATTGTAACAAACATAGATATTTAAACATCATTAAATAATCATAACAATAATAAATAGTAATTAATGATATATAAAAGCATACATCTTATTTAAAAGACATGACCCAATGAAGGGACATGACCTATTAACTGTTGTGACTAGTCAATGATATAAGTAGACCATCACATGGCATTGTATCACCATCATCTCTCATATTTTATTTAATATAATATTTCAATATATATGGATTAATTTATATTATCCCATTTATTTTGGATATTTAGTTTATGAATAATGTTGTTCATGTCATATTTCAGTAAATGAACCTTGTTCATTTCATTTGGTATAAAACTTACATTATGGTTTGACTTTTGGCTACAATCAATTTTTTTCAGAGTTTCTCATGTCTAGGTCTTTGACCACGTTCGACTTTTAATCTTATAAAGTTTAAGAAATTTACTACAAATTGAAGATTTTTGCTACCATATATTGAAGTTTTTGAAGGTTTGTTGTTGTTAACCATTATTAATACCATAAAAAAATTACAGCGAAATGAAAAATCAAATAAACCAAGAAAATAAAAGTCTAATGTAGATCCCTAACTAGAGAAACAAGTGTTATGTGGCAGCTTAGTCCCTGCCAAGTATATTTAGAAATGGAGATGATAGTTGGCACCTTATAATTATTGATGATGATAATTATTGACATCTACTTAAATTAATCAATATAGACACATTAAAAGATGAGATAGAAGAGGATTATTATTTAAAAAACTAATATCAATAATATGTTAACTAAAGTCTAATTAAAATAGATCTTTAACAATAAGCATATCCAAGTTCAAATATGTAAAATTAAATGACAATTAAAAATATATATATTAAAACTTATCTTCAATTGTTTTTTAGAAATCAAATCATAAAAAAAAATTAAATATTAAAACTTATGTTCAAATTTTATTGAATACATATATAAGACATTGAAAATATAACTTATACCTTAGTAATGTTTATAATATCATTTCCAGTTTTTTAAAAACAATTTATTCACAAATACATCGCAAGAATAAAGTAATTAATATGAAATAGAATCTTCCCATAAAATAACCAGAATTAGTTATTAGTACTTGAATATAAGATAAAATACATTGATGGGAAGTCTCATTATCGGACATGAAAATCATAACAGGATAACAATGTTGATGGTAGCAAGAGAGAAATCAGGTTGGTAACCGAAGTTTAAATAGCCATGGGATGAAGAGTTTAAATAAAATTGTTGTCAACATGATAAGGGACAAACTCAATACGATTTTTGAATAATGGAAGCAACAATATGGTTGAAACGTCGAACACCATTCCAAAGGATAGTCTAAACTCATGCATGTATCCTCCCTTCCTGTTGTGTAGTCCGACAGAACATTAAATAGCATATTAAAAGGCCACCGCCACCTTTAAAACATTATTGTGAAGCTAGCAATAACACTTCCAATCTATTCTCCAATAAAATGTTGACGAATAAGTTTTTTTTATTATATAAAAAATGTTCAAACAATAAAAATTGTGCAAAAAATTACAGTCAAAAATCAAAAAACAAGTTAATATAAAGTCAACAAATGATAGATAGCTATAATCCCTCTACACCTTCCACATGAACTAAAAATAGAGATAAAGCATTTATCATAACACAATGTGTTTATATGTTATACCGTATAAATTCAAGCGGTGAACGTACATTCGTTGTCTTTTAGTCACCAATTTTCATACCACGGTGCCCCTGCCCATACATCATTAATTTAGTTCGGTCACCTCTATTTATCTGTACCTTCCGCCATACGATTTAAGAATTCCCACGCTAGTATTGTTGTCGGGGAAAGAAGGTTGATTGAGACAGGTGATGTAGTGGTCAAATCAACGGTCATGACCCTCCAAAATAATAAACACCAAACCTTTGATATAAGAGGAATCGGTTAAGGTTAACAAAAAATAAGTTTAAGACCACATTAAAATATTCCATAAACATGCCTTTAAAGTTATATTGTTGTAAAGTTATATCACTATGATTATTCAATTCACATGCCTTTAAAGTTATATTGTTGTAAAGTTATAGTGAAGATTAAAAGTTATAAGTTGGAAATAAATATATAATTTTTAATATAAAGCGAGGAAATATTAAAATGAGGAAAAAGAAAAGTTCAAATTTAAATGTATAAGTTATCAGGATAAAAGATATATAAAGGAAGATAAAAGTTACAATTAGAAAGATATACAAAGGAAGATAAAAGTTACAAGGAGAAAGATATATAAAGGAAGATAAAAGGGTATTTACGTGTTTTTAAGAAGAATACTTTTGAATAAAGGTTTTTGAACTTTGTAATTTGGAATATTAATATTTAAAGGAAATATTCAAGCAAAAAAGATTAGCATCATTATTAGTGTGAAATATAAGGAAAATTACATCGACAATGTTTTTGCAAATCAATTATTAATTGTGAAGCTAAGTATAATAAAAAAGAWWTTTTTTTTTGGAAAAAAGTAATATGAAATTAACGATTTACAAGTAATAATTAATGGCTATAAATTCATATCTAAATTAAATGATATGCTTATGATCGATAAAGATGTTGACATAATTCTCGATTCAACTTGGATAGAAACACTCGATACCTTCATCTTAAACATGAAGAAGAAATTTTTGGCATTCTCCTATAGAAAGAAGAAGATAACATTGCAGGACATTATAATGAGACCAAGCTTAGTGGTATTGTGGCACCCTCATAAGAAGACCTGGAGGATGTATCAAAAGTGATCCTTCAAGATAGCCAGAAGTCAATACAATAGTTGCAAGATTGCCAGAAAGAATTTGAAAAGATTGTTTTTTATAGAGACCAAGAATTTTTTCGCTTAAAAGAGCATAGTAAAAAACTACTTGCATAAATAAAAAATTCAAAGGATAAAATACAGTGCAATAAAAATTTAGAACAGGGGAATCAAGATCCTGAGAAGAAATTATTGCAGAGTGACCAAGAAATTTTTTCCTTAAAGAAGCTTAAACAAAAATTATTGGAACAAATCAAAAGGTTAAAGGATGAGAAGCGAAAGAGTCACAAACCCAAAAATAAATTTGACAAGTCAAAAAATGATGAATAACTTTTCCTCCTATTGAACCATAATCAAAGTTTGCTTGCACAAATCAAGAAGTTGAAGGATAAAATGAAAACACAACCAAAGTTAGACCAACGTGTCTACAAAGAAACATTAATTAATCCAGTTGAAGTAGGGATATCCTCAAATGTTGAAGTAGGAACGATGGAAAATCCAAATATCTCTAGCAATAAACATGTAATGATAAAAAAAAGTGACATAAGTATGCAAGGAAAACATATTACCAAATGTGAAACAAGAAAGCACAACAAATATGGTAAGAAAAGACCACATTACAAGGATACCTTATTGTCATCCAAATCACAAGAGTCATCGCAACCAAAGACAAAATCAATATGAGAAGCAAAGTGAAGATCCTATTATATGGAAGAGAAGATCAAGTGTGGAATCTTACCATTTCTCGGATCATGGAAGTTGTCGCCACACATCTCTATAGAAGATCGAATTACGGTGGTCAAACCCTTTCATAATTCGACAACTTTGCACAATGTTTAGAAGATAATATTGTCCCATGTCTTCAACTATGACCAATTCAAGAATGAAGAATCATGAGAAGGCATTACATAATTCTCGTTTCAAATTGGCTAGAAACACTGGATACCTTCATCTTAAACATGAAGAAGAAATGTTTGGCATTCTCCTATAGGAAGAAAAAGATAACATTGCAGGACATTACAATGAGACCAAGCTTAGTGGCACCCTCATAATAAGACCTAAAGGATGTATAAAAAATGATCCTTCAAGATAGCCAGAAGTCAATACAATAGTTGCAAGATTGCCAGAAAGAATTTGACAAGGTTGTTTTTTATAAAGACCAAGAAATTTCTCGCTTAAAAGAGCATAGTCAAAAACTACTTGCATAAATCAAGAAGTCAAAAGATAAAATACAATGTAATAAAAATTTAGAATAGGAGATTCAAGATCCCGAGAAGAAATTATTACAGTGACGAAGAAAATTCTTCTTTAAAGAAGCTTAAACATAAATTGTTGGAACAAATCAAAAGGTTAAAGGATGAGAAGCGAAAGAGTCACAAACCCAAAAATAAATTTGAAAGTCAAAAAATGATGAAGAACTTTTCCTCCTATTGAACCATAATCAAAGTTTGCTTGCACAAATCAAGAATTTGAAGGATGAAAAGAGAACACAACCAAAGTTAGACCAACGTGTCGACAAAGAAACATTAATTAATCTAGTTGAAGTAGGGATATCCTCAAATGTTGAAGTAGGAATGATGGAAAATCCAAATATTTCTAGCAATAAACATTTAATGATCAACAAAGTGACATAAGTATGCAAGGAAAACATATTACAAAATGTGAAACAAGAAAGCACTACATATATGGTAAGAAAAGACCACATTACAAGGATGCCTTATTGTCATCCAAATCACAAGAGTCATCGCAACCAAACTGGATCCTCTTGATAATTTTTAGTTTAGCATGTTCTTCTGTATTTATTTGTAATTGTGGGTTCTACACTTACGGGTTCTCTGAATCCCTACACATCTTCCAGGTGGAGACTGATGGCTGCCCACCTAATCCAACTAGCTTATTTTAGATGTTTTCATGTCAGCACATCTTTTTGTACTTCTAGGGCCCTTTTGGGGCCCTAAATAATGTTTTTTTCCTTGCCACAATCAAACTATAGACAGAGTCAACGTTTGTCAACGTAATGTGCAGTTCTCGAAAAGACCTTCCTAACTGGCTATCACTCCCCAAAAACGGAGGTTGTATGCAAAATTTACGACCCCGGGAAGTTGAGGTACCAACTTACCCATCGGGGCCCACATAACTTTTGGTGTTTCATGAGTAATGTTTAAAAGGCCTCTGGAGCCTCACTGTAATCATTATGCTCAGACGGATGCACGTAGCAACCACATCTCTCCTCAGAGATAGCTACCATCATTCGAGCAAGTTGTTTTTAGTTCTGCAGTTTTAAAGTTTCAGCCTATTTCATTTATTCAATAGAAGATATTGTTCATTGGATATATGTTGTTGTTCTTCGTATCTCTATGTTATTGTATTCAATCTGTTAGTCAGTTCTTTCCACTCATAAATATGGATCAAAAGACCAAGAAATTTCTCGCTTAAAAGAGCATAGTAAAAAACTACTTGCATAAATCAAGAAGTCGACGGATAAAATACAGTGCAATAAAAATCTAGAACAGGAGATTCAAGATCCCGAGAAGAAATTATTGCAGAGTGACGAAGAAAATTCTTCCTTAAAGAAGCTTAAACAAAAATTGTTGGAACAAATCAAAAGGTTAAAGGATGAGAAGCGAAAGAGTCACAAACCCTAAAATAAATTTGACAAGTCAAAAAATGATGAAGAAATTTTCCTCGTATTGAACCATAATCAAAATTTGCTTCCACAAATCAAGAAGTTGAAGGATAAAATGAATACACAACCAAAATTAAACCAATGTGTCGACAAAGAAACATTAATTAATCCAGTTGAAGTAGGGATATCCTCAAATGTTGAAGTAGGAACGATGGAAAATCCAAATATCTCTAGCAATAAATATTTAATGATCAAACATGTGAGATAAGTATGCAAGGAAAACATATTACCAAATGTGAAATAAGAAAGCACTACAAATATGGTAAGAAAAGACCACATTACAAGGATGCCTTACTGTCATCCAAATCACAAGAGTCATCGCAACCAAAGACAAAATCAATATGAGAAGCAAAGTGAAGATCATATTATATGGAAGAGAAGTTCAAGTGTGGAATCTTACTATTTCTCAGATCATGGAATTTGTCGCCACACAGCTCTACAGAAGATTGAATTACGATGGTCAAACCGTTTCACAATTCGACAACTTTGCTCAATGTTTAGAAGATCATATTGTCTCATGTCCTCAACTATGACCAATTCAAGAATGAAGAATCATGAGAAGGCATTATAAGCCAAAACAAAGACAAAACTTTGTTATGCTTTGAGGACAAAGCATTTTAAAAAGGGTAGGCAATGTAAAGAACATAAATATATCCAATCAGAAACCTTATTTATGTTTACCTTTTTTCTGCTACTTAGTTTCAAGAGATTCTGCAAATTAGAAGATTGATGTATTAGCTTATATCCACCCATAGCTCATGGTGTTAAATGTACTGATTACTAGATAAACCATATGCTTTGACTCTAATGAAAAGTACTATGAAGTTGATTTTATGTCATTTTTTATGTTTATGTTAGAGCTCCATTTGTGACTCGGATTTAAAGAGATCAATAATGGAACACTCAATTGGATTTGATTCCCTAGAATTTATATTCGGTATATAATATTCATAACTCATGAAAACTCAAACATGCAAAAACACAAATATCAAATATTCATTGTTCAATTTATAAATGATAAATAAGGTTTTGAATAAACTAACATTCATAATCAATTCTTTTGGAGTGTTTTTTCTTGAGTGAAAGAGCCAAAAGTAGTGTTTTGATCAATAATTAGTTTTGCTAACGACAATGCTTTCAATAGTATATCAACATAAATCAAACTTTAATCCCTCTCAACATCTCATAGATCAATAATTAATATGGATCTACATTGATTTGTACAAGTCCAACCCCTAGTTTCTCTCTATCCTACCATGTGTAGTCAATGAATCGAAAACATTTTTACCTTGTATTTTAAAATAATTTTTTCTTATAAACTATTAACCAAATTTTATATTTTGTATTTTTTCAACTTTATACATCAAATGATAAAATATATACTTCACCGTTTTTCAAATTTATATTAAATATTTATTTTTTTATTTTCTTTTATTAATTAAAAATATAAATATTTTAGTTCAAACAACTTGAGGTGTATAACTATGAGATAAAAGTTAACTACAATGTACAATGAATATAAGCAATATGTGTCACATATATAACATGTATATATTAAAAAAATGTATCATCTACTTGCTTATATATGGGAATATACTAGAGCCTCATTGCTCCCTTATGAATCTTGTCTCGTATGAAGTGATATCTAATATCTACATGCTTGGACCCGTCATGAAACATTAGATTCTCAGAGAGTTTGATACAACTTTGATTATCACAGTAAATGGCAACGAGGTCCAAATCCTAATCAAATAATATTGCAAGTAACTTGTGAAGCCATAGAGCCTCACAACTAGTAGTACTAATTACCATGTATTATGCCTTTGTTGAGTTAAGTGCCATGGAAGTATGCTTCCTACTGAACTAGGATATCATCATTGATCCTAAGCTAAAGCAACATACTAAGGTGCTCTTTCTGTCTATTGCACTACCTGCCCAATATGAGTCTAAATACCCCCACAAATTCACTTGACTATCTTAAAGATATTTCAAACCATACTCCATTGTGACTCTAAAATATCTAAGCATATGTTTTTTTGCTACCCATTGCTCCTATCTTGGATCCACCATGAATTGACTCAAGGTGTTCACTGCAAAACATATATATGGTTTAGTGATGACCAAATACATCAAGGAACCTATCAACGACCTGTAGAATGTGGCACCTCTCACGGTCTTTGTGTAACCTACTCGCCCGTTAGGTTTTCTAAAAGGGGTGGGGTATCAAAATTTTGCTTTCGCTCAACCATCTCGAAGCCTCTTCTCGAGGGATCCATCATATTTTTCTCATCAAGAGCTTACCAATGACTGTAATCATGCTCAAATCCGAGATTTGGATCAAACATTATGACCTCCTAATGTTTAGGGCTTATAGCAAAACCCTCTCATGCCCACATGGCATGCACATTATCTAATTGACACACACGTGGTTGTTGACGTGGCTAATTATGTGGCACTCATGTGGTAATTTACCCACCAAGGCCCCCAATTTATTGGCCCCCGACCTGTCTGTGCTCATCGCTTCCTGACTTCTCTCCGTCGATATCGACATGTCGATATCGGCCTACCAGGTATCGACCCATTCGAACACCACCTGACTTGCACTCAGATGATACCTGACATGTCAATATCAGCCTACCGGGTATCGACCTATTCCAACACCACCACATCACAACCTCTTGATGGGAAATATGCCAGTAGTTCGGTTGGCACCTTGGACACATGGCCCAATTTGAATGCACCACCAAGCTTGATACATGGCACATGCAGATTGACTCCCTTCATGCCTAATAATATGATTAGGTTAATTAATTAATCATTATATTATAATCTCACGCCTTAGGATTTTATTTATTTAATTCACATTTATGTTAATTAATCCTCATTAATTTAACATCCCATGTAATGAAATTTTTTCTAAGTCTAATTTATCGGCTCAGTAAATACCAAGGATTTAATCTCTACATCCCAATAGGGTTTATTGTTAATCATTTTAATTAACTGCCCCTTCGGTATATCAAATATGAAATAGTATCATTTCCAAGCTCTGACATTTTGAGATAAGAATTAATATTAATAATGTGCTTGGGTTTAATATGTTAATTTATATTATTCCCGTACCGGCACCCGGATAACTCACTTAACAAATGCACCTTCACACTTCAAGTTCTCGATGCCCGACATCCGGGTGGGGATACCATATAATAATAATTTTTTTAAAGGTATTAGGTTAGCCCTATCGACCCTTGGGTAACTCAGTTAACAAACATGTCTTCACACTTCAAGCTCCTGGTGCCCGACATCCTGATGGGGATCCCATATAAAAATATTGTTTTAAAAGGTATTAGGTCGGCCCTATCAACCCCCGGATAATCATTTATCCCATGCTTGTTCACATTCCAACCCCCGGTACTCGATTTCTCAGTGGGGATTCCATATATTATTATTATTTTAATATTATATTATAACGGACATGTCGTTCCCCAAGTAAACCACACTCACACTTGCATTCTATTTCAATCCCCCGATGCCCAATGACCCGGTGGGTTTAATAATATTTTCATATTGAGGTGATAGAAAAATAATACCATGCTTTGTAAAAAATAATTAATGAATAAATAATTCTCAAAGAAGATTTCTCCAGGGTTATAGATTTAGCCTCTGTATAGTTTGAATCCATATGTCTGGTTAGTTTAACAAAATACTTTTTTTTCCTAGAAGAATAAATTATGAGTTTCTCCATTTCTCGTGCACATGTATGAATCATACGGTTTAATATAAAAATTCATATTCCTAATACTCAACTCATTAAGACAATAAATAATAATTCTGGGAAAATTACCAGGAGTTACTAGCCTCCTTTCTTCATGCATATTTCCTTAAGATAGCCTTATTGAAATATAAATGCATATATATTTGTTTAATGAGTTTCTTTCAAGAAAATTAAATCTCTTGGAAATAAAAAATTTTGTAGTAAAAACAGTAAAAGACTTACTGCCCACCTATTTTCATGCAAATATTTACTACTATTTAGGGATTAGCAACCATTTCACGTCTTTCTCTTTGGGCATGATTTTACCAAGTAATTCTAGGTAAGAATTCCATTCTTACCATATCTTAATAAGACATAATTTAAATACAAAACACATAATTCTTAATTTCATGTTATTTATATATTTTTCATGTTAAATTACCTTGTTCTCTCAATTATATAACATATACTTATGAAACCAAAAATATGGCTAATCTCTCATTCCATGACTCCCCCTTACCTAACTTATTATGTTGGTTGGAAGTTAAAGGCTTTCACCCATGCTTCCACAAAATATTTAGCATTCAACTAAGCCTTCCAAGGAGGTCCTAAGGCTTGACATGTAATTGGGGACAAATCCCCTCACATGATTGATCTATAACTTCAACGTTATAGAGAACATCATTCATTTAATATAGATTATACATACTTAACTCGAGATGTTCTATGAAGACTTTGACAACTTAGTCTTCACTACTAACCCATGAGTTATATTCACACAAATGGGAAGCAATTGCCCAACCAACATTGTGTTCTTAATCAGAGTTACAAGTAATTTATTACAACAGTCTATAAAAGTAGAAACAATGAGAGGCAACCAACATAATATATATTTACACCACTCTCTTTAGATTTTACAAAAAACTAGGCACATGAAGCAACCGATTTCACTACTTGAACAGAATATCAATTCTCCATAAAACCAAAACATAACTTCCATAGCATTAAGAAATTTATCATGGTATGTGCAAATTACTTAAACACTTATGTGAGAATTAAAAGTAGAATCACAACTACTGATGGGTGAGCCTCTTTCCACCCAACCATAGGCATGATTGTATTTTTTTTATCCTTGCATTTGGCCTCCTAAATTTCATGCCCTATAGCCAAAACCATCTCACGCCCATGTGGCATCCACATGATCTAACTGGCACACACATAGTTCTTAAATTACTTACATATTCCTCATGTTAAAATACCTTGTTCTATCAATTATATAGCCTATACTTATGAGACAAAAAATGTGGTTAATCTCTCATTCCATGACTCCCCTTTACCTAACTTACCATGTCGGTTGGAAGTTAAAGGATTTCACCCATGCTTCCATATTATATTTAGCATTCAACTAAGCCTTCCAAGGAGGTCCTAAGGCTTGACATTTGACTGGGGGCAGGTCACCTCCCATGATCGATCTATAACTTCAACATTATAGAGAACATCATTCATTTAATAGAGATTATACATACTTAACTTGAGATGTTCTATGAAGACTTTGATAACTTAGTCTTCACTGCTGACCCATGATTTATATTCACCGAAAATGGGCTGCAATTTCCCAACCAACACCCTATTCTTACTCAGAGTTACAAGTAATTTATTACAACAATCTATAAAAGTAGAAATAGTCAGAGGCAACCAAAAGAATATATGTTTACACCACTCTCTTTAGATTTTACAACCATCTAGGTGTTGAGGAAAAGGTATGAAGAACCTTACTCAAGCATTTTCATGTTTTTTTTTTGTAAGTAAGTATTTTATATATAGAAAACCTTCTAGGAACCAAACCAAGAGTACAAAAACTGAAGCCAACCGGTTGTAATTACTGAACTGCTCCAGAAGGAGAAACCAGTTCAGCCAACCGGGCAATTCGAGTATCAGAGTTTCTATCAGTCCTAGCATAAACAAACAATTTAGCTACCATGCAGGTCACTAGAGTAAAAGTAAAAGCAGGAAACATGAAACATCCCCCTAGAGGGGTCATACAAGTGGTGTGTAATCCGGCACATACTCTTGCAGAAGGCCTGGCCAGGGCTCCTTGATGACGGGTGTCCCACTGGTCGCCCACTACATGTTCGTGGCCTCGGTGCACATGTCCTCGTGAGCAGTCGTCTTAGCACCTACCGTCATGGTGTGTGCCTGCAAACTGATGCCTATCATCTCCCTGACTTCCAGCTAAACCGCGCCCTTGATATCTTCTTCTTTGCTCGCCGGTGTTTGCTTCTGCTCGACAGTGTCCATGAGAGCTGGCTCGAACTCCTTCCAGTCAGGCTGCTGGTTCCCCTCTGTGGCTTCCTGCTGATGGCTGCTCTCGTGATCACTTGCAGTTAGAGGTGCGTCGCTGGATTCCGCAGGGGAGGCTTCGTGGTGGTTTGAAAGCAACTGAAGAAGTACTGACAACCTCCCTTCCATCTGTTGAACACGGAACTGAAGGTCGTCCACTCCTTCTCGGAGTTCAAAGACCAAATCATGCAAAACGGTGAGGTTTTCGTGCGACAGGTTGGAGGATTGCGACTTCTTTTCGTTGCTGGGTCGACCGTGGCCAGTCCTTCCAAAGGGTGATTTCGCTGAGGCTACATCCGGCGCAGGAGGAGGAGAGGAGTGCTTGAAGGAGGAGGGTCCAAGCCAAGAAGGATATCGCCAAGAAGGGTTGAGGGTGGTGTCAATGATGGCCAAGCAGTCAAAGGCTGGGGGAGCAGGGGGTCGGAGCGACGAGGTCGAGGTGGGAGATGAACCAAAGGGTGAAGAAGACGTGCTTGGCCTCCGAGGATGCCAGGGAGAGCCCCTGCGTGGTCGCAATCTCTGTCGCGGCATGGTGAGGCCCGACGGATGTGGGAGGTCTGCAGAGCCGAGGTTGAGGGCGGGGAGCGGCCGGAGGGGTAGAAGCACCATGAACAAACCAGCATAACCAAACCCAGACTGTCGGGCGAAAACACAAATGAAATGCAACATTTCACTCTGCGTAAAGGTGGTTGAGGGAGCTCGGTTTAATGCCCCTCCCATCGACGTTTAATTCAATTTAATGCATGGGGGTAATGGTCGCAGTGGGCACGAGCTGAGCACATGGCTCCGTGCACTGCTGGCCTCCCCTTGCCTCCGCTATGCGCCAGGTGTCTGGCTCCATCACCCCATCCGGGTGCAAGCATTTTCATATGTTACCAAGCTAAGGAAAGAT
Organism: Picea sitchensis; assembly: GCA_010110895.2. Classification (NCBI taxonomy): domain Eukaryota; kingdom Viridiplantae; phylum Streptophyta; class Pinopsida; order Pinales; family Pinaceae; genus Picea; species Picea sitchensis. The sequence continues at coordinate 48,131 of SNQJ01S0016273.1, read as the reverse complement.
AGTTGGGATGTCACCCGGGGTTTATAGCCTTAAAACAAAAAGACAATCACTTAGTCCCTAGGTATGAAGTACAAGGGACCAAGGCTGGATTGTTTTATATTTATATGTAACTGTGTGAAAAATAAATAAACTTAAACATAAATTACGTGAATGTGTACAGAAATTACATAATTGTGTTCAAGGAGATAAAAGCAAAAAATGAACCAGATCATCAAAATACACATGTGAGACCAAAATCAGAAAACTAAATCTTGTATTGATTTCATTATGAGATACAAGACTAAATTCTCTTTACAAACCCTTGCGAGGGTAGGGACCAAAGTCAGATTTAGAAGCCTCTAATGGGCACCATACAAAAAGACTGACAACAAAAGAAAATTGAAGCTAAAGATCTGGATCAACTTGCCACAAAATGTTGTCACTTGACTCTGCAAAATATTCTTTATTAGTTATAAAATTTAATTTATAAATAGATAAGAACACACAGACTGCCAAAGATAAATCATACACTTTTAAAACAAGTTGCTGAAATATATGATTCAGTTTTGAATCTTGTTGCCTTCAATAAGACCCTGTTGTCATCAAGATGTTTAAGCCTTCTAGTAAACTAAGAATGAATGAAAGATGAAAGTATCTTACTAGTGTAGAGCAAACCTTATGGCTGAATTTTCCTTCTATTTTCCTCTTGTGTCTCTTCCTTTCATTGAGCTTTTATTCCTTCTCAATAGGTTATGGTAGTTCAACTACCTTTTTGGTTAAGCTTATCTAGCTTAACTAATTAGTTGAGACATAATAATAATAATATATTTAAGTAAGGGTCTAATTAAATAATAACTAAATAGGTGGGATCCATTGTGACTCCCATTTCCATCTCTTTTAATAATCATCAAACATGAAATATAAAACCCCAATCATTTGATTCAAATATCCTCCTTGTAACTCTCGTTCTCATATTTATAATCAAATATTTAAAAATCAACAAAACATAACATGGCCAAATCCAAAAATAACATCATATCCATGATGTCCAAAAACCTTCCTAAATATATGCTTGATGTCTAAAACATTATCAAAGTAAAAATATTGTCCTCAATAGAAAATAACATAAATCATCATTAAAAGCCATATTTATTGTGAGAGGCATTCGACCTCTTCTCACTACTATCCCCTTTTTATCTTTCTGTGGCAACCTTTGGCTGGTTGGAACCTTGAGGCTGGACTACACCGATAACATGAGAAAAATCATCCTTAAGATGAAGATGTGAAGACACAGATTTAGAGGACTCTTTGGATGATTTGGAGGCAGTGGCCATTGCTTTGTCTTTATCTTGCACAGGTTTTGGAACATCAGTTTTTAACCTCTTACTAGCATGAGATGACTGCACGGGTGGGACAACATGATCAACTTGGGAAATTAGATTCTTTGGCGGTGGAGGAGGGGGTAATGACAAAGAAGCAGTAGGCCAACTATGGTGATGAACAACAGACTGATGGACAATCTCTTGCCAACCATCTTTGGCAGGCGGTTCTGATTGCATAGACACATGAGGGGGAACATGGATAACATAAAAGTTTTGATGAGGCTGGAAGGGCAGTCTCTCAGGTTGGGGCTGGAGGATCCCATGGAAAACTAGGTTAAAGAATCCATCTTGGAAGAGATGGTTTAATTCCTATGGATCAACATCAAAATGTATTGAAAACCAAGGCCTTCTATGACCCCTCTGCCATTACTGCCTCTGCTAAAGAAGCTCATCCAGAAGCAATATTCCAACATATCATGAAAAACTCTTAAAAATCCATGCATAAAACTATACATAAATAAAATAAAAATGCTCGCTCTATTATTTACCACAGAAACACATGCAATCCATCCATTAACACCTTAAAACTTCATCAATCAATTGCTATTTGAACAAAGAGTGGTAGGGCTATTGGGAAGATGAGGGGTTTATAGTGTGCGGAAAATGGTAGCATGGATTGGACAAGATAAACAAATATTGTTCAAGCAAATGTAGAAGTAACAAAAACTGTATCTATATCCAACCTTCAAACACTAGTCATCAACCAACTTTTATATCAATCCCTTTTCTTTTCATAAAGAATTTTAAATTCATAATAATAGAACATGGAGTGTTTTAATGTATTTGGGAGGATGAGGGGAACATAGTGAGTGAAAAATGATATAATGAGAGGGAAAAACAATTAATGTTCTATTATATGCAATGATATAAAAAAAATGCCATTTCCATCAATAAAACAATTGCCAATTTTTTTTTGTTTTGTTTAGTAAGTCAAATCCAACATATTGTTGTTTCAAAACAATAGGAAAGATCCAAGACTATCCATTGTACACTCTTTATTTTTATTCACAGAGTTCTTTTAATAATAGTCTGTCCACAGAATCATTCCAACAACTAAAAACAAATCACATCAAGCACACGATGGAACATAACATAATCCAACCACTCTTTAACATACAAGGTTGGTATTACCACTTCCAATATTTGTTGTGTAGCAGACTGGGTTTGAAACCCATGTGCAACTGGTGCTCTTTTATTTTATCATCATATAGTTTTCATAATTGACCAAAACCCCCGTGGATAATCAACCAACGAACCAAGATTTAGTGCAAATAACACATTTTCCTACTGTTGAATCACTCATACATCAAGACCAGAATTTGAACCCCTTAAACGCCATACATTAATGAAAGAACAAAGGTCTGGGAGAACGCAAAAGAGAAACCTTCACAAAGGGTTTGTTCCCGAAAAAAATATTTAACCATCTCTTAACATAGATTTTCCACAGACCTCTCATGGCGGTCGTAAGGAAAATGTATTCATACATATACAAACAGTTGAGAGACAATTTGAAGGAGCTATTAATCTTCCAATATTGGGTAATGGCACTAAGTAAACAACCATTCTTTTATCTCACAGAGAAACCCTTGAATTTTAATGACCAGAGACGAGTGAAACCCAAACACTTGCCATAAAATTTGCTAACAGTTATATCATAGAGCAACATTCATTCTGGACATAAAGCAATCACATAATCCAAACAGAAAGGAGTTTGAACACTATCATCAACTTGAAACACTTGAATACTAACATGGAAAACCTCCACTTTAAATGCCATTACATAGTTGATACCCACATGTATTAAAATTCGGAAAAACACAGTATGTAAGCAAATGCAAGAGACAACCTCATGACTTTATTATGAGCGGAGTTATTTTTCATGAATGGAGAGGTGAGAGCTATCATACATGTATGTACAATGCCAGGGAAAACCACAAACACGACTATTTTTTCCAAGGCTGAGCAAAATGGAGGCAACATCAACCAAGCAATCAACTAAATGCAAACCAAGCGATGGTGGCGACCTCGAGGTAGGGTTAGAGCGACGTGCATCAACCAAGCAATCAACTAAATGCAAACCAAGCGATGGTGGCGACCTCGAGGTAGGTTAGAGCTTATCGCGGTGCACTGCACGACGTATCTTACATTAACTCTATAGACCATAGTCGAAGGAGTTCTACGTGAGACACGCGCGCCTTGACCTAACTCTGTAACGATTCTAAGCTTGAGGTGTCACTACGGCGTTTCATGGAGGGGAGTCACTCTCCTTCCCCCGCCTTCTCCTTCAGACGTCTGGTAGAAGCAAGCAACAAAAAGTCGACCGCAATAGAAGCCCCAAGCTTTATCAAGAAACTGAACGACATTCCAGAGATCGACCTCCCACCAGAATTCCCTATCAAAGTCGCCCTATCTCTCTCAGAACGAGGACTCATTGGTCAGTTTATGGGGCTTTGGCCCTCATCCAAAACCACAGATGACTGGATCCAGCGAAATTGGAGGCCACTAATTCAAAGGAACGTAACTTGTTATTCGGTTGGAATAGGTTTCTTCATCTTCGAATTTATCTCAGAGGAAGAGATATGATATTCAGGAATGGCCCATACTTTATGGGCACTCAAGGACTTTACCCAAACAGATGGACCGAACTTTTATCCTTCCGTGAAGTCCCCAAGGATGTCCCAAATTGGCAGGCTCCCCAACTGTCATCCACCGGCCGAATCCTCCCCGTCAGCAATAGGCAACTGGACTTAAGGCTACATCAACGTATAACCTAGGAGACCGCATTCTCAGGCGAGGATTCGCGGTAGAGGTTGATCAGGTAGCCCACCAGCCATAAAGTCGAGAAGTCGCGAATCGGCAGCATCTCCAAAGTCAGACTACTCTAACAACTCCCGCTCAAGTGCGAGGTTTCACCATCATGGCCATTTCCAAAGAAATTGTCCAAAAAACCCCCCCTCCACGGAAAAAGAAGGGGATGAAGGATGGCGGCAAGCCCGTAAAGGGATATCAATAGAAAGAGGCCAAAGGAATGACAAACCAGATCCACAGAAAACCAAATCCACCGAAACCACAGAAAAGGAGAACAAATTCAGAATCCTAGCCACAGAACAGGAGGAAAGAGAACAAGATCCAAACAAAGAAGTTCAAGAGGGAGAAAAGGAAGATCAAAATCCAGTAAACAAAGGGAACATGCCAACAGAAGAAGCAGGGAGGCAAAATAATTCCCCCCAGAAGCAGGTCGGTAGCCATAACATAGAGGAGGGGGAGATCTCGTTAGGTAGTGACTCAGAAGAAGCAAGTGGGGTTTGGGCCACCCCAAAGAAAAAAGGAAGAGGCTCTGGCAAAAACGAAGGAAACCCGTGGAAGCTCCATAAAGTCATTCCCAATAGTCACATCCCACTATAAAAAATGCATGGTCGGTTCATAACACGCGGAAGTAGGCTAAATCCTCCCAAGGAGGCCATCCCCGCCCCCCAAGGTTGATAATGATCATATAACTCCTGGAACCGTAGGGGAATGGGAAGCAAGAAGAAGGAAGAAGCGTTAAAAGATATTCTCAAAGCCTCGAAGTAAGCATCCCATCAAGCCCAGAGACTAAATGAGCCAAGAAGATGCTACCAAACCCCACTAAAGTTTGGAAAGGAAGTCTCTCTGAGATGGAACAGGCAAGTGCCCTGTGAGGGCTACAAAATAAATGGGACGCCCAAAATAGACTGCTCACCGACATTCCGCATGCATTGATTCACACCGTAATCCTTCACAGCATTACGGTCACTGGCAAGCATCTTTGCATTACTTATGCACCACAACCAATGGGGAAAACATGGGAATCAGCAGGTCCACTCCACAACAAAACAACTTCACCAATATCATCTTGGTGGATATCTAAATGTAACTCTAGCCTAGGAAGAGAAGAGGGGTGGCTCGATAGTGAGAGATCCTGGGCTAGAGAATGGTAGAGGACTTAGCCTCCGCGATGGGACCTTCTTGATATCAAACTAGTCAAAGGTCGTTACACGTGGACCAATAAGAGAATTGGTCCCGGTATATCGTCATGATTGGATGTATTCCTTTGTTCAAAGCTCCTTCTTCATTGTTAGACCTTCTGAAGCAAAGGTCAAATTTGGCCCATATGCTTCGCATCACAAACCCATTCATTAGAAATAAAAAGATCGAAGTCAAGGGGCCCATCCTCTCATATCTCAAATTCTCCAAACCTGGATAAACGACTGTATGATTCACAAAATACTAGTAGCAAAAGCATACCACCACAGTCCAAGGTTCGGCTTCCTACGTGTGGGAGGAAAGAATTAAAAGGCTGAAATATGCTTTGAAGTCATAAGCCAAGAGCCAAACGAGCCCTATAACAACGCGCCTAGCAGCCCAAAGCCAAATCGAAGCCCTTCAGCTAACAATGGAACAGAAGCAGATCACCCCAGAAGTCTTGCAAAAGGAGGACAACCTCCAAAGACAATGACACCAAGCTTGCAGATTGGAGGAAAAATTATTGGCTATGTAAGTCTATAGCTTATGGTCGGAAAGAAGGGCAGACCTAAATACGTTCTTACTTTCACAAAACAAACGGGAAAGCAAGGGAAACAATACAAGTGCTGACGGAAGTTCAGTTCGGGGAAAACAATTGCGATCCGTATAGCATTAAACAAGCAACAAGGAACTTTTGAGCAGCCTTTTATACGCACTCCAATAAAGGGATACGGATTTGGACCAAGAAGGCTACCCATTCACGCCATTCCAAAGTTACAAATGAAGACATTAACAAGAAGTCGACTAGAGAGGTATCGCTAAAGAAGAAATAAGAGGTTGACACCGATGAACTCAGACAGCCCGTGATCCTGGACGTGGTTCACGATTCTATCGGGCGGCCGGAAATCATAAAAAGGATCCCAACCAAAATGATCCAAGTCACAAGAAAGCCAAAAAGCCGGAGGAAGCATCAACTCCTCTTTCCGCACTCATCCCAAAAGAAAAAGGAGATGTAATCTCTTTCAACATCAGTTCGTAATTTCACCCTTTGTAAAATACAAGATATAAAATTCTAGCCAAAGTAATAGCCAACCGCCTCAATGCAGCTCTCCCTCTCATCGTTCCTGAAAATCAAGGAGGATTTGTCCAGGGGAGGCACATCGCCGACAACATAATCCTAGTTCAAGAAGCAATCCACTCCAGCGTTCTAAGGAAAGAAAAAGGTATGGTCACTAAACTAGATCTCGCTTTAATGCTTTTGATAGAGTCATACACAAATTTCTTTTTGAAGTTATGAGGAAGTTTGGGTTTGATTTACATTTTATAAATTGGATAAAGCCTGCATAGGATCCCCTTAGATAGCCCCCCCTAGTGAATGGAAGGTAACGTTTCTTCAAAGCCTCCTGTGGGACTGGCAAGGTTGCCATCGGCTACCTTTCGCTTTATGCCCTGCTGCCAAATCAAGCTATCAACCCGAACATTCCAAATTAATAAAGATCTTCATGGTCTAAAATAAATGGTAAGGGAAAGAGATATCAAACTATGCAATAATTTTATGGATGATAATATCAGAGCAAGCCCAATCATAGCAAAAATATTCAAGGAAGAACCGATTTATGCAACAGCTTCCTAATGGTGATAAATCATCCAAAGTATATTTATGTATCGGAACATCACCCCAAAATGAAAATGTTGAGAATTACAAGAGTTCTAGGGATGGAGGGGCACACAAAATGGGGAGGCCTTCATGTACCGGAGTCCCACTCCAACCAGCCCCCAAGAGTTTCCTCATCGAACCATATATTGCGTAAAAACTAAGAATAAATTCAACTCACCGGTCAACTTATATTGGAAAGACACTACGAATAGTGGCTGTAGCCTCCCATCTTCTCATAATGTTCGCCTTACAAGGCTCCAAATTTCATGCTTATCCAAAACCCGAGGCATTTCTAAAGCATTCTTGTGGAGAAGAGGCAAAGGTGAAAGAGGAAGATGCACCCGGTTAGGTTGGGAAAACCACAAAAATCCTAGCATGGAAGGAGGTCTTACCTTAAAAATACAAGAACTCAAAATTGCAATAGGGCAAAGCTCGGAAATTGATCAATCGAAAACCACTTGAGTAAAACGAAAGAACTTTGAGTGAAATACTGAGGGTCTCGACGTAATTTTAGAACCCTGTGTATGAGGTGAAAATTTCTCCCATCTTCGTGACTTTGCAAAAGTACTCCTCTTTTCACCCTCACCTAACTTAAAAGGCAAATGGAAGGAAAATAAGAATTCTTGGGACAGACTCAATACTGGTGACCTAGATCACGCCAGATCACAAGGATTCTCAAGATGGATGGGATGTACCAAAACTTCTCAACACCTTTATATTTCTGCTTGGAGATGAAAGGCCTCACCGAAAGGGTGGCGCATTCCAACAGACCAAATGCACACTAGATAGTCAATGGATGCCTCAAGAAGGTTCCAAGGAAATCCCCCAAAAAAGACGTAAGGATGATCGGATGGGGGCGTAATGCCGCTTCGGCACCACGCCAGTAGGTTACATTTTTCAACTCACCCCACCGTGCAATGCCAAATCCAGCAATATGGAAAGTAGTCTGGAAATATAGATCCCTCCCAAAAATTGACCCTTTCAGCTGGACCTTGGCGCACAAAAGTATCCCAAACATGGGAGAACCTCAGATGAAGGGGATGGGAAGGACCCTTAGGTGCCCTCTCTGCCTCCACGAAGAAGAAACAATTGACCACACTCTTCTAAACTGCAGCTATAAAAAAGAAGTATGGATGAAAGTAACAGGCCTCCAAACAACCACAAACCTCCCTCCTGATGTATTGCTCCTCCAATGGGAATCACGTTCCCCTTCGCCACAAGAAAAGGAAACCAAGCTCTCTAGATTTGGGGAATACTTCCAAAGTTTGTTCTATGGAATCTCCGGTTAGAGAGAAATCATAGAATTTTCAGAGATAGCCAACTAAGTGAAGACAAAATTGCCATAAAAATTCAAGCAATGTTGGGGGAATCTGCTGCTCACCTCTGTCCCACAGTAAAGATTCACAATTTGGATGAAGACCAGAAGAGTTGGATATCCCAAATCAATATCCTAGGGTTAGGAAGCCAACAATGAAGTCACCCAATGCATGAAAGCCGGGAGATCAGGGAAAATGAAAGGAATTTGCCAATTGGAAAAGCAAAATCAAAATGCCCATCCTCTACTTTGATGGGGCCTCGAAGGGAAACCAGACAAATGGGAGGGTGCATCATAGAAGATCCCAGACAAGACAAAGAAACGAAGTATGCCATTGGACTCGACATAGAATCCAACAACAAAGCCGGGTCTTTGCTCTCCGCAGGTCGGTAACCGGCAATCAAGCTAAGAATGTTGTTACAGGATTTGGCAATTATAGGTGACTCCAGAATAATCATACAGGCGATGATCAAGCGCTCCACAACTAAAAGCATCAAGATCAATAACCTTCTTGATAAAATCCATCTCCTACTAAGGAATCTGAACACCTATCAATTCTATCACGTTTTAAGGGACTTAAATCGAATTGCTGACAAAGAAGCCAACAAAGGCATTCTATTGGATGCTGGAGTGCTGTCAATCAATGGCATCATTGAAAATGTGGAAATCCCATGACCCATCGCAGCTCACGGGCACTCTTTCAAAGGATCGAACGTGCAGAAGCAAAGGATTCGGGCGAATCGCCCAGGCAGGCAGGAGCAGAAGCGTGGATTGGACGGAAGTCCAAGGCAAGTACAAAGGGGAATGGGACCCCAGATCCGGTGGAGACACAAAATCCGCGTGATCACGACCAGAATCCAAAGACAATAATGGGAATGAGCGCGAGAGAAATAAAGGAAGCCAGGCCCCCTCTCATTCTAGCTCAAGCAAAGGTCTATAAGAAGTTTAGGATTCCAGAGAGGGTGAAGCATCAGAGCAAGAGAAGCAGGACGCGCGTGGTGAGAGCTCGAAGGGAGATCGCGTCTTCATCCAAAGGGAAGTTGAGCACAGAGGAACGCCTGAAGGAGATGGACAAAGCTCTTGCAAACCTGCAACAGCTTCTACAACACCAGTTAGATTTTTTAGAAAATTTGGACGTGGAGGCTGGACGAAGACTGGAACAGCTAGAATCTGACATAACAATGACCAAAATTGGTTTTGCTGAGGAGCTGGACAAGCTCCACAAAGAACTGAAGAACCCTCAGCAAGAATTTGATGAGAGGATGGAACAGCTGGAGGCTAAGATGGCCCAACTGAATAGCAACTGGAGCCAGGAGGATCAGAAGTAATCTCTTGTTGTAAAAGTCTTTGTAAGCAGGCTGTATAAGCACTCTGGCAATTTGTCTCAGCCGAGGCTCTAAATAAGTAGCATGCTAGGCAGTAAGGTAGCTAATTCAGTTCATAAGTATAGTTTCAATGTAGACTGTTTCAGGTATGTAGGCCCGAAGTCACCTGGGGCCATTTTGTAACTGAACCTGTGGCTTTGCCACCTCTTTTAATATAATCCATACCCGTTTGCGTCAAAAAAAAAAAACTCTATAGACCATAGCCCAGAACGAGTGCACCAACACCTCCAACGCATAATCCACTATAGTTATCAAACGACAATTCAATACAAAGTCGAGTTTTCCACCTTCCATAAAGTTTTTGAATTTTATGTGTGCCCTTAACGCTTAGCACAAGGCATATCGTATGTCCCACATTCATTGCTAGGCATTGCCACCCTTCAAAATTAACCAATGACCATGATAATCACAAGAATTCATAAGTGAAATATGCCATATCCAAATATAGCCCATGCTTGGAGTTTAAATCAACAATCAAAATATATGTGCAACAGAATAACCAAGATACTCATTAAAACAACATCTCTTCCCTTTCAATTAAATCATCAATAAACTGATCATTTGCTCATTTTGCTTGGGAAGCGGTTTCGAATTTTTAAAACTGTAGAGTCATTTTTGCAAAAATAGACATGAGAGCATAAAAAGACGAGGCATCCTTCACATACGGGGTCCCACCTATCTAGTATATTATTAGTTATATATAAATAATAAGGTATTGCAACCAATTTGCTTGCAGGTATTCCACATTGCACTTTTGGGCGTAAACACTAGGCACATGAAGCAACAAATTTCACTACTTGAACATAATATCAATTCTCCATAAAACCAAAACATAAATTCCATAGCATTAAGAAATTTATCATGGCATATAAAAATTACTAAAACACTTATGTGAGAATTAAAAGTAGATTGGAAACTGTTGACGGGTGAACTTCTTTCCACCTCTTTTGTCTATTTTTGTAGTTGGCCACCCCCTAGCCAGAAGATGATGCCATGAGGGAAATCCTCTCATTAATAAATATAAAAATATGAAGACCACTCTCCTTCACAAACAAAATTTAGCAAGATATATCTCCTATTCGACCAAGCAAGGGGGCATGTTCTGGTGTCAAGGAGTCGCAATTAAATACCCAAATTTGCAGCCATGTTTATCAGCTTGGTTTAGAGAATGTATTGATTATTTTCTTACCCAGAACACAAATAACTTGACTTCCCTCTGTTTTCTAAGAACCAGAGGAGTATAACACACTCTTCTCCCCACAGATTTGGTTCCCAGACCCGACCGTGTGTGTCCTCCCTTTTCTGTCCATGATTTTTCCTCATTTACTTTCCTTCTGGAACAAGATTTTATGGTCAAATCCCAAAAATTCATGGGTCCGATCATAAACTTCCATATGGGTACTCTACCCATTCTCTCATTGATTTATGAGGAGGACCACTCAACCACCAACTTTACTGGTAAATAAATCTTTTGGGACAGAGGACAGTTATGGGTTTGGATGTTTTGAATTCAGCAAGGTACAACCTAGCAAAGGTCATCTCAACCAGTAGGGGTTCCCCCTCACCATTCCCTCTCATGACATCATTTATGTGTAAGTGCTCTACCCATTAGCAATTTTCTTTTAATTATCATCAAAATGCATTTTATCATTTTAATTATTCATCAAGGTCCAAAACGTTAAATATATTAGCCATGACTCATTGCGAAATTTAGACATATATTTACATACTAGGGAAAACAGGGTGTTACATTCCCCTCCCCCTTAAAGGAACATCGTCCTCAATGTTCTATCTGTAGATGAAAATACTATTTAAAATAGTGAACAAAAATGGGTATGCCTTTCGCATGGCATCCTCTAACTCCCAAGTGGCCTCGCCTGCTCCAAAATGTTTCCATCGTACCTTGACCTACACGATGGCTCGGTTCTGAAGGAGGATATCTTTCCTATATATTTTGCATTGAGGTTCGGGTTGAAATTCCCCCTCGAGTTCCACTTGAATCACAAACAAATCAATTACATGATTAGCATCATGAACATATTTCTTAAACAAAGACACATGAAAAAAATTGTGTGCTTTCATTGTGGAAAGTAAGGCTAGCCTCTAGGATACTGGTCCCACTCTCTCAAGAATTTCAAATGGCTCACAATATTGTGGTGCCAACTTGGCACAAGTTCCCATTATTAGGGAGCTTCTCTTAGGTTTGATCATGAGATATACATGTTCACCCACTTTGAACTCCATTTGAGTTTTGTTCTTGTCTGCATAACTTTTATGTCTGTCTTGAGTCACTTTCAAATTATGTTTTATCTTTGTTACTTCAAATTCCATTTCCTTTAACATGTCTGGTCCCAGAGTGATCCGGTCTACCGTATTATCCCAGATAATTGGGATGTTACACTTTTTTCCATATAATGCCTCAAAAGGGCTCATCTTTTATGACTCTTGATAGCCATTGTGAATGTAGGCAAAAGCTACTAAGGGTAAGTAGTCTTCCCACTTTTTTGGTTGAGGCATTGCATAAATCCTCAACATGTCCTCTAATACCATGTTCACCCTCTCTATTTGTCCATCAGTTTGGGGATGGTAAGCTGTGCTAAATGAGCATTGAGTACCAAAACTTGTGAACATATATTTCCAAAAAATTGAAGTGAACTTGACATCCCGATCTGATATGATCGTCTTTGGAATGCCATGTAACCTGAAATTCTCCTTCATACAAATATTAGCAATGTTGATTGCTTTGTAGGTATATTTCACTGAAATAAAGTGAGTTACCTTGCTCAATTTATCCATGAAAACCATGATTGAATCATTTTGTTTTGTTTTCCTTGGTAGTTCGGTGATGATGTCCATTAAAATGACTTCCCATTTCCATTTCAGAATCGGCAAGGGTTGCAATAGCCCTGTTGGGTGCTTGTGTTCTACTTTCACCTGTTGACATTCCAAGCATTTGACAATGTACTCATCTATACCCTTTTTCATTCTCGACCATTAATACAACTTTCTTGTGGCTATTATCATTTTCTGGTATCTAGGATGACTAGAATATGGGCTTCTATGAAGCTCATCCATTATGAGCCTCTTCAAAATAGCTAAACATGGGACATACAATATTCCCTTGTAGGTCAATAAGTTATTCTCTAACAACTGGTATCCACTATAATTTAGCCCATTTGGCTCTTGATCCAAGTATGCTTTTACACTCCTGAAGTGTTCATCTTCTTATTGTGCTTTCATAATTATTTCCTTGATATTCAATTCACATGTGTTTATGGCAACCATGTGAATGATTTGCATACTTATGCTAAGTGCATCTGCTACCCTATTCTCCTTACCTTTAATGTGTAGGATTTCAAAATCAAATCCATTGATACGAGCCATCCATCTAGCTTGTCTAGCATTCAATTTGGGATGGTCAAATAGATATGTCAACCCACTATGGTTAGTCACGAGTACAAACTTTCTTCGAAACATATTGTGTCTCCACGAATTTAGAGCATGCACTACGACATCAAGTTCTAAGTCACGAGTCACATAATGAGTTTCATGTTCATTCAATTTTCTTGACTCATAACTAATTACATGGCCATCTTGCATCAAAACCCCTCCGAGTACCTCATTGCAAGCATATGTACATACTAAGAAATATTTATTTGGATCAACAATCTGTAGAATAGGTGTATGGGTTAGAAGATATTTTAATTGTTGAAAACTAGCTTCACAATACACTGTCCAAATAAATTTCACTCCATTTTTCTAAAGTTAAGTGATTGGGTGACCAATATTTGAGAACCCTTGTATGATTTTTTTGTAATACCCAACCAAGCCCATGAATAACCTCACTTTTATCACATCTTTTGGTGCAGTTCAATTCATTATGGATTTTATCTTTTCAGGGTCCACTGCTATTCCTTCCTCAGAAATAACATGGCCCAAATAATGAACTTGTTTATGAAAGAAATCACATTTACTAAATTTGGTATACAATTTATGTTTCCTTAACACTTGTAACACTAATCTGAGATGTTCCTCATGCTCCTCCTTATTCTTGGAGTAAAACAAGATGTCATCAATGAACACTAATACAAATTTGTCGAAATATTTTCTAAGGACACTATTCATTAGGCACATAAAGGTGGTTGCTGCATTTGTAAGTCCAAATGGCACCACCAAGAATTCATAGTTCCCATACCTTGTTCTGAAGGTAGTCTTATAGATGTCCTCATTTTTAATTCTTACTTTATGGTACCCGGATCTCAAGTCTATTTTTGAGATTATTGTAGCTCCTCTAAGTTGATCAAAGAGATCATCGATCCTTGGTAGTGGGTACTTATTCTTAATAGTCATTTATTCTATTTTCTATAGTCAATACACAGTCTAAGTGTGTCATCCTTCTTTTTAACAAATAAGGCAGTTTCTCCCCAAGGAGACACACTAGGCCATATGTATCCTTTCTCTAACATTTATTTTAATTGTAGCTTGAGTTCCACCAACTCAAGCTTTCTCATTCTATAAGTTGTTATAGACATTGGTACTGCTCTTGGCATGAGTTCAATTGAGAAATCAATGCCGCTCTTAGGAGGTAAGCCTGGTATCTCTTCTGGAAATACATCTTTGTACCCCCTTAGCACTGGATGATCTTCAATACTATGCTTATTATCTTCAGTTGATCCTAGAACTTGTATGGCATGTAAGGGGCATCATTTTTTGCAACACTTCTTTACTTGTAGTGTTGAAATCTGTCTCACAGATATAGGTTTATGCACCCTCTGTAAGGTTTTTTTCTTTCCTTCCTCATCTTCACACTCTAAGTTCTTATTATAACAATCTAGTTTGGATTTATGAGCAACCAACCAATCCATGCCTATCGACAAATCATATGACCCCAATGGAAGTATATTTAAGACTACTTGTGTGGGCAACCCATTCACGTCAAATTGTCATTCTTTAATAACTTCAGTTACCTTCCTTTTGGTTCCTATGGCTAGTTGTACCAGCCATGACTTCTTATGTTTTTCCTTCTGTAAAACATATGTTTCAACAATTTTTGTATAAATGTAACTGAAATTAGATCCAGGGTCAATTAAAATTGAAACAGAGTGGTTGGAAAGTTTAGCTTCTATTTCCACCACTAAATCTTGGTGATTTGCTTATTGATTCTAAATCACTGCATAGATTTGGTAGACACTCCTAGCCACATCATTGACTATAGTAGCTTCTTGGATATTATAGACCCTCCTATTTTGATGTTGTCTATGAGCGAAGTCCCTCAACATGTGCTCTTCCCCACACCCTTGACATCTTAGTGGCCCTTTCTTTGGGTGTTCGATCTTTTATGTTGCTGGTCCAAAAGTCTTATTCTCACTTTGGGTGGGAAAATTCTGGTGTTGTACACTTATGGTTGAAAAACTTGACTTGGTATTCCTTCCAGAATTCTTAAATCTTGAGGATTTGAATCCTTTCCTCTTGAGTTCCATCTTGTGTTTTTTATTCCACACCTTATTGTGCTCCATCTTAGGTTTGTACTGCTCATAGAAACACTTTCCCTTTCTTATGGCATCTTCAATTATTTTGGGTTCATCAAATTCAATCCGATCTTGGAAAGAGTGTGGCAGCTCACTGAGAAAACGTTGCATCTTCACTTTCTCATCCTTAATGTAAGGTACATATCTCAACAACTCAAGAAATATGTTCACACCATTTTCCATAGTGAGCTAGCCCAACTTGAGTTCATCGAACTCCTTTATATTTCCATCATAGTACCTCTCATATAGGTACTTTTTCCTGAAGCATTCCTCAAATTGCGTCCAATTTCGCTTTCTCTCATGGATACATGTTACATTTTTAAGATCCTCCCACCAAATGGAAGCTTTTCCATTTAGGTTGAATATGGATACTATGGCCTTCATGTTATCAAAGTCGTCATGTACCCTTTTTTTATTTCTTCATCAAAAGTAGGTGGCTTGTCATTCTTGAATTCTTTGGGTATGGAACTCTTTGAATGTTTCTTCCTCTTCCTCTTTCTTTGGGACTCTGAAATGATCTCATCACTAGACAATTCCTCAGAACTCTATGCCTTCTCACTAGGGGATTTCATGGATGAGTCCTTGTTGTTCCTTCTTTGAGGTACTTTTCCCTATATTGTTGTTTGTTGGACTCTGCTTTTAAATTTATGGTGGGCTTTGGGTCTTCTTGGATTGAGGTCTCTCAATCTCACTAGTTGTTGGTCCATGTTGCAACTGTATTTGTATATCAAATAGGATTTGCAATAGTATTGCATTTAATTCAGTTCATTTTTCTTGCTCTATGATAAGCTTTTCATTATCATCCTTAAAGATTTGAAGCTCAACCATTAGGCTCCTTATAGTTTCTGCTAAGTTTGGAGGAGTTTCCACCATCCTCCTTTCATCTGACTCATATTTTGTATTATGGGTAGTCCCTTCCATCCCAGGATAGGTTACCATTTCTCTTACTGTTGTGGCTTCTTATGTACTGAAACAAACACCACTATCAATTGATCATTCAAAATAGCATTTTATAAATATTAAACATTTTCCTGGGAGATGTATTCATTGGCATACACAGCTTGTAAATGAAATTTAATTCCTCTGCAAGCATCACTCAACAATATTTATTAGAATACAACCAACACTATAATTTTTTGCAGAACTTTAATCAAGCAACAAAAAACATTAGTTATGTCATGCAAAATTCAAGCAGCCAAGAAGGGTAAAAATATGTCTTATCCTTTTTAATAATTTATATAAACTCTTTAGAATTATACTAGCTCTTTTATGGTTTATTGTTACCATTAAACTTCTTAAGCCCATACAACCCGAGTGTTGTAACCATGCTTTGGTACCACTCTGTAACCTACCCACCACTTAGGTTCTCTAAAAGAGGCGGGGTATCGAAAATTTTCTTTTCCTTAACCATCCCAAAGCCTCTTCTCGGGGGCTCCAACATCTTCTACTCGTCAAGAGATTACCAACGACTATAATTATGCTCAAATCTGAGATTTGGATTAAAATTTATGGCCTCCTAAAGTTCAAGCCTTATAGCCAAAACCCTCTCACGCCCACGTGGCGCCCACATGGCATCCACATGATCTAAATGGCACACACGTAATTCTTAATTTCATTTTATTTACATATTTCTCATGTTAAAATACCTTGTTCTCTCAATTATATAACCTATACATACGAAACCAAAAATGTGGTTAATATCTCATTCCAAGACTCCCCCTTACCTAACTTATTTATTCGGTTGGAAGTTAAAGGTTTTCACCCATGCTTCCATATAATATTTAGCATTCAACTAAGCCTTCCAAGAAGGTTGTAAGGATTGACATTTGATTGGGGACATGTCACCTCCCAAGACTGATCTATAAATTCAACATTATAGAGAATATTGTTAATTTAATATAGATTATACATACTTAACTTTAGATGTTTTGTGAATTCTTTGACAACTTAGTCTTCACTACCGACCCATGAGTTATATTCACACAAATGGGATGCAATTGCCCAACCAACACTCTATTCTTACTCAGAGCTACAAGTAATCTCTTACAACAATCTATAAAATTAGAAACAATAAGAGGCAACCAACAAAATATATATTTACACCACTGTCTTCATATTTTACAACTAGTTAGGCACATGAAGCAACAACTTTCACTACTTGAACATAATATCAATTCTCCATAAAACGAAAACATAAATTCCATAACATTAAGAAATTTATCATGGCATATGCAAATTACTTAAACACTTATCTGAGAATTAAAATTAGATTGGCAACTATTGATGGGTGGGCCTCTTTCCACCCAACCATAGGCACAATTGTATTTTGTCTATCCTTGAAGTTGGCCACCCACTAGCCAGAAGATGATGCGATGAGGGAAATCCTTACTCATTAACAGAGATAAAAAGATGAATACCACTCTCCTTCACCAACATAATTTAGCAAGATATATCTCCTATTCCACCAAACAAGGGAGCTTGTTCTTGTCTAAGGGAGTCACAATTAAATGCCTAAATTTGCAGCCTCATTTATTAGCTTGATTTAGAGAATGTATTCACTATTTTCTTACCAAGAACACAAATAACTTGACTTCCCTATGTTTTCTAAGAACCAAAGGAGTCTAACACACTCTTCTCCACACATATTTGGTTCCTAGACCCAACCGTGTGTCCTCCCTCCTCTGTTTGCGATTTTTCCTCATTATCTATCCTTTTGCAACAATATTTCGTGGTCAAATCCCCCAAAATTGCGAGTCAGATCAGAAACTTATAGATGGGTACTCTTCCCATTCTCTCATTGATTTCCGAGGAAGACCACCCAACCACCAGCTTGACTGGTAAATAAATCTTCTAGGACAAAGGACAATTCTGGGTTTGAATATTTTAAATTCAACAAATTACTGCTTGGAAAGGGTCATCTCAACTAGTAGGAGTCCCCCCTCACCATTCCCTCTCATAGCATCATTTCTATGTAAGTGCTCCACTGATCAACAATTTTCTTTTAATTATCATCAAAATGCATTTTATCGTTTTAATTGTTCATCAAGGTCCAAAACGTTAAACATACTAGCAATGACTCATGACGACATTTAGACATATATTTACATACTAGGGAAAACGAGGTCTTACACTTTGGAAAACCTGCAAAACTAAGAAGTAATTCATCATGTCGATATCCTTCATCTCGAACTCACATACTGCATCTACGTTACACCTTGCAATGATCTTCTCTGCACCTATAAGAAACAAAACATCTACATACAACACCAACATGAGTAGATCAGTACCAACCAATATATAGTACAAGCTAGGATCTACGTCACTTTTCGTGAAGCCCATACTATACAAATATCCATCTATCCTAGAATACAATTCTCTTTTGATTACTTAAGTCCATACAAGGCTTTCTTAAGCTTGAAAACACGGGACTCCTTCCCATTTACCTCAAAGCCCGGAAGTTGCATTATGCATACTTCTTCCTCAATGATCCCATTAAGGAAAGTTATCTTCACATCCACCTGATGTATTCTCCATCCTATAAATGAAATTAAGGATGCAACTTCTCTAATGGAAGTGTACTCGGTGACTAGAGAAAATGTCTCCTCGTCGTCAATTCCCTATTTTTGGGAGAACCCTTTCACCACGAACCTCACTTTGAACTTCTCAATGTTGACATTTGCTACATGCTTCATCTTGTAGAGCCACTTGGAACTCAATACTACTTCCCGTATAATCTTGGCACTATTTCTCAAATATCATTCTTCATGATGGAGGTTTACTCCTCCACCATGGCATATCACCATACATGTTAGTATGTTACCTCCTAAAAATTGGAAGGCTTGAAATCTATGGTGTTTCTCATCAATTCCATGCAGTCTGGAAACTTCTTCAGAGGTCTTCTCTCCCTAAATGTGCTCCTAGGAGCCTCAACATACCCATGCACATCCCTTATTGTATGAGTGAACCATCAAGGTCTCCTAACAAAAGTGGAAGGAGCTATTGTCTCCTCCTCTTCACCTAAAGGTTGTTGTAGTGCTATAGAAATCACTACTGACCTTGGCTCAACCTTCAGAGCTTCTTGTTCTCCATCCTCTATCACTGGAATAAGCTCACAAGACTTCCTGAATGAAAATTATTCCTCATAATTTACATCCCTATTCACTATTATCTTCCTGTGCTCTGGAATATAGACCTTGTAGGCCTTTGAAGTCTCATTGTAAACTACGAATAAACCCTTCTTTCTAGAGGGTTCCAACTTAGTCCTCTTTTCTACAAGTACATGGATATAATATGGACATCCAAATATGCGAGAATGACTCACCTATAAATTTACACCAATGAATTCCTCCTCTGATGTATTGTCCTCCAAGGTCTTGTGAGGGCACCAATTCTAGGTGTAGAATGTTACGTTGCATGTTGTTTCCTAAAGAAACATCAACAAGTCTTGGCCATGAATCATGGCCTTAGTAGCCCCTATGATGGATCGATTCTTCCACTTTGGAACCTTATTCTATTGTGGGTTGTACAAAATAATTGACTCCTTCTTGATTCTTGCCACATAAACCCTCAAACTTCTTGGAGGTATACTCACCCCCATTGTCCGATCTCAAGACTTTGATCTTCTTCCCTATTTAGTTTTCAACTAAAGCTTTAAACTCCTGAAAATTGCTATATTTCTCATCCTTTGTCTTTAGGAAGCACATCTAAGTTTTGTGAGAGAAGTCATGAATGAAGGAAACATGGTACATGCTTTATGAAATTGATGCTACTAACATCGGTCCACAAACATCTAAATGCACTAGGTCTAGGATCTTTTTAGATTATTCTGTTGCATGCCTTTTCCCAAAGAAACATCAACAAGTCCTAGTCATGGATAATGGCCTTAGTAGCCCCTCTGATGGATCAATTCTTCCACTCTGTAACCCTTTCTATCGTGGGTTGTACGGAATAGTCAATTATCTCTTGCTTCTTTCCTCCTTGCAGAAACCCTCAAAATTCTTGGAGGTATACTCACCCCCATTGGATCTCAAGACTTTGATCTTCTTCCCTATTTAGTTTTCAACCAAAGCTTTAAACTCTTGAAACATGATAAATTCCTCATCCATGGTATTTAGGAAGTGCATTCAAGTTTTTTCGAGAGAATCTATCAATGAAGGAAACATACTACATGCTTTCTTAAATTGATGCTACTAACATTAGTCCACAAACATCTAAATGCACTAGGTGTAGGATCTCTTTATACATATTCTCATTGCTTAGAAAAGCAACCTTGGCATGCTTACCAAGCGTGCACCCTCTACATACTCCATGTTACTCAACGTTGAACTCTAAAATACCTATGACTATCTTCCACATAATAGGCAACGCCCTATGATGCAAGTGCCCCATCCTTTTGTGCCTCAACTCAGACAAGTTATCACTGTTATGAATTAGGGCTTGAACATGTTCACCCTGCAACTTGTAAATATTACCTTCTCTAACCCCTTTACTTGAGCTATATCTGGGCACTATCTATTGATATTAGGGTATCTGCAGGTGGTATTTACCTCGACGTGTAAACCTGACAAGGATAGAATACACCGGGAAGCAAGAAGAAACCCTAATAAGTTGGCTAATAACCCTAGAAGACTTGTCGGCTCAAGAATATAATTTATATTAGGTTATTAGCCTCCAAGAGAAGAAGTCGGCCAGAAATAATAATATATACTGAACAGACAGATACCCAGAATGAGAAGTCAGCCCAGGCAGTTAGCCAAAATTAGTATAAATACAGGAGGCCAGTTCTCATTCTGGAAAATTAGTATATAAATACAGAGGCTGGCCTCTCATTCTCGTAGATAGTCTGCACTGTGTAGAAAGGAACACCTGTAAGACTCAGAAGTTGCTCAGCTGCTAGTTTGAGGAGAGTTGTCGCTAAAATGCCACAACTAGCGCCACGCTTGGAATACTGGATAGGGTTTGACCATCCGACGCCTGTTGGAGGGCCTATCCATGGGGAAATGTGTGCTACCCCTTTGTTTGGCTATCTAGCCTAGGGGTTTTCTTCCGCAGGATTCTCCTGCTGTTAAGGTGCTCTAGTGGCTTCGCCCATGGTTGGCGAGGGACAATAGAGATATTGTCACTGGTAAAACGAACACATCCACATTTTCTGAAGCGTTATGGGTCCACACCTCCTTCATTCACTTGGGGTCGCTAGAAGGAAACATAATGGTGAGGATATTACATAGTTTCTCCGTTGAAGAAATGTCAAGTAATGGAGCCTTAGCAGAGCAACAACAAGCACTGTCAGCTAGGGTTACCAGTGTGCGCCCGTAAACCCTAACACTCTTGTTGAGGTGCCTTAAGTGAAGGGATTGACTAATCTCCGGACAGATCAGTACGCCCTATCCTAGAGCATCTCCTGATAATCTCAACAATCCAAGACGTCAAGTTTCCAGAGCTTTTATCACCTAGGCTTGACTCAAGTCAAAGTGTTCATGACTTCTACTTCCTATGAAGTCGAACAAGTTAGATGGAACTCTAACTTTGAAGACAAGGATTGATCTCATCCTACCAAGAATAAAGTGTCGGATATCGAGAAGTAAAGATCATGGAACCATATTTTGAAGAAGGGAAAGAGAAAGAGCCGCAGAACGTTGCAACTACAAAGAAGTTCAAAGATGGTGGTATCAATGCTATGAGCATAATAGTGGACTCTGTAAATCACCACTTGATACCCTACATCTTCCCATCTTGACTCATCAAGAAGATGTACGATGCCCTAACAAATTTCTGGCCGAACATTGGACAAGTTATGAGTCCTAAGAATGAGCTCAGAATATTGAAGATGAATGGTGAGGACAACATAACATCATATTTTGTGAGAATCTTCGCCAAGAGATCAACCACAAGCCATTGAAGAGATCATCCTTTGTGAAGGAACTATTAAATATAGTACTCATTGGTCTTCCCAAGACGGATGCATTTTCCACAAGCATGAACACAAGGAAGGAGTATCCAACATTTAAAGAACTTTGGACTTGTTGTACTCAAGAAGAATCAAGGATCGCAAAGAGAAACCCTAAAAGAAGTAACGCATGATCAAGCTACCAACAAGATTCAATAATTTCAGAACAAAGGAAGTTTGCTTCAAGGAGGAAGCCAAATCAAGAGAAAGACATTTCGCATACAATGCTCAACCTGAAAGTATGGCCATTACAAGAATCATCGCTCGGAAAGCTAAAGAAAAGGAAGGAGAAAACACGAAGCATCGGGCCTCAAGAAAAGGAACCCAA
The DNA here is from genome assembly GCA_010110895.2 of Picea sitchensis. Classification (NCBI taxonomy): domain Eukaryota; kingdom Viridiplantae; phylum Streptophyta; class Pinopsida; order Pinales; family Pinaceae; genus Picea; species Picea sitchensis. The sequence goes on along the minus strand of SNQJ01S0016273.1, from coordinate 25,627 downwards.
GAAAGAAGACTAAGCAGATGAAAGAGACTTCTTCTACCGAAGAACAATACTCTTCTTATTCCTTGTACATAATCTTGTTTTGCATCAGCCTTTGTACATGGTCTTGTATATCTATCTCTTTGGAAGATAATGTGTTCCAATAAGAACTATGACGATGGAAGAACAACAAGATAAGGATTTGATATTATTGATACATTCATGAATAATGAAATACATGAAGCAAATCATGTGGAAACTATAGCAAGATAAGCCGAAATCATAATAAATCATGAAGAGACTTAGAAGAAGCAAAGATAGAAAGAAGTCAACAATCAAGAGGAAATTGGAGAATGACTTATGACGACAACACGACAAAAGCGTGGACTCTAGACGTAGAGCCAATTATATATTGCGTACACACAAGGGATGTGAATATAGAGCGTGGACTCTTCTAGATGTAGGGAGCCAATTATATGCACTCATACATGAAGCAAGGATTAGAGGGAGCTAATCCTATGATCCATTGGAAGATGATGAAGTATATATGCATGGTAGTAACCATGAAAGACAATAAGTGCTCTCGGGCTCAACTCCTCTAAGAAGTCTTTGAAGAGAAGCTTTAAATTATCCATGGTTGTCCATCCAGACCTGTGATCCTATGATGAAAAGAAGTGGATTCTTTAGGCATGGAATCTATAAGAAATTCCATGGACCCAAAGGCCAAAGAAAAATGAGGAAGAACATAAAGATTCCAAGAAAGAAGAGAAGCCCGAACAACCAATCATTGTATCGAGAATCACAAGATTACCATCCCACATGAAAGAAATCAAGCAGAACTGAAAAGTTGTGATGAAGAATAGTGTACGTAAGACTTATGAATGAAAGCTAATTGCAAGATCCAGACTAGAGGTTCTCCCAGAGGGAGGGAGAAGACTATGATTGCTCATTCCGATAAACCGCAGACATTCCTCTACATGAGTCATTATATCATCCATGGTTGGAGTGCTAAGCATCAAGATGAATGCAAAAGACTGTTCTCCGTGAAAGCAATTGAACAAAAGAGAATGTAATGTCCCTCCATCCTTTAGGAGAGGTGATGAGGGAGACTCAAGCTGGCACCCCCACTAGGTCATAGTCTCTCACACTGAAGGGGGAAAGTCAAGAAGTTAAAAGTTATATTTTTGTTGACTTAAGAAAGGAAAAGGATAAAGGAGTAAAATATAACTCAACAAAAGAATAGAAGATTAACCCCGGGAGTTAACCTAACTCAATAGAGAATTAGAAGGAAAAAGGTATAAGTAAGAGGCCAGGGTGCACCTATTACTCATTCCTGGTTTTGGATTAGCATTTTCTATTGCTCTTGAGCATTCAGCTTGGGGTTTTGTCAGTACAAAACCCTTGTGAGCAAATCAATGGTGAAATATCCACTCAAATCTCTGTTCCGCAGCTTGGTCTCGGGATGAAAGACTCCTCCAATAGACCATTCTAGTCTCAACCCATCTCCATCTGGAAGCCTGCATAGCAATTGTAATTATTCCCCAGGTTTCCAAAGAAGGGTGCACCATCATCCTGAGGGAGGTTCATCCACCATCCCTAGGGTCCGGGGCTGACTACGGGGCTGGTCTTATTTCATGTAAGTGCGAGACCATCAATTTGAGGGCTTTTCTCCGAGGGTTACCATTCTACATTTGTCTCAAGTAGACTGGGGACGCCTTGGGAGCCATAGGGGACCCCGTATTCAAGAAAACTCAGATCTAGAGATCCCCCGCTTGAGATCCTGAAGTTCAAACTCTCTCCCACCTGATCTTCATAGCCCGATCTATATTCTTTGGAGAGTTTCAGAGCATTTGAGGCCTCCTTCATCACCGTGACCTAACCAAATACCAGGGTTCTCATTCATCCGGGACACCCATCTGGGAAATTCAGATCTACTCTGTGGTTTGAGAGTGGATTGGGGAATTTGAACATCTGGGTTTCCCTTACAGTCCGACCATCATTTGGAATATTTATTGGGATGATTGGACACTTTGGTAGCAGGTTAATTATTGAGGGTTTCAACATTCTAGCAGGACGTGGCACCTTTCCAAATTTTGAGGTTGAGTATATATATTAGAACGGCTCAGATCTACTTGATTCGGCCTTCATTGTATATCCATCCTTGGAGGCTTATTTTGTATTGTCTGGGAGCATCTTGTAGCGTACCATATCTACATTGTTTGTACTTAATTATCCTGAGTTTGGCGCCGACCTAACTACTCCATTGTATTGATCTTACATTGCTCATGGCCAAAAGCAAGGTCGATCTTTGTTTGTGCTTCTACATCTCGAATATATATTGTGATCTCCATGTGTTGGATGAATCTTTGCATGCACTTTAATAACTCAATAAATTAGTAGTAGTTAGTGACTCCAAGAAAGAATTTGGTTTGGGATCATTACAGAGAATAAGTGAAGAGAAACCTTACTTAATTTGAGGCATACCCCGAAGAGACCTTGTACAAATGAAATAAGATAATCCTGGTGAAGAACCCCAATGCACGAGAAGGCAGAATATTCCTCTCATTGTATCAAGATGATTACTCAGATCTCATAATGACAAGAAGCGCCACATAGATATGTTCCAAGAAACTCCAACAATGATATACTTTATTGATCAGCTACGAAGCTCCGTGAGAGAAAACCAAGTGTTCTAGAACAAAGTACATTTGAATTCAAGAATTACATTATCCATGATGAAGTTCTATGAGAAAGATGTTCTCCATTACATATCTCCATAGGGATGAACAGATAAGTAGACATTTTGGTAAATATTCTGGCCCAAAATGAAAGAGTTTGAATACTCAAGAAACAAGCTGGAGCTCGTGGAGACGACTTCCATTGAAAAAGGAAGAGATGAATCCTGCAAGCTGGAGGGAGCACTGACATGTATTGATTTATGAACAATCATTTTTAGTTCAAAAATGGTCCAGTATGAGCAGCCTTCCACCGGAAAGTGGATTGAGATTTATGACGACAACCATTCCATTGTGGTTACCATGGGAAAATGTTCCGCATTGTTGATGTATCATAGACAACCCCTTCCCATTGTGGTTAACATGGGAGTGGTCTAGGGAAGTCTCTTTTTTTTTAGGGTTACTCAAGAAGAATGGTCTGCCTCATCGGACAACAATTTCTCACTGTGGTTAACATGAGGAATGGTCTGCTTTGGAGGTTTATACATGACAATCTTTTCCTCCAGGGTTACCGTATGAAATGGTTCGGACAATCATTCCTTAGGGTTTATACATTCTCTCCGTGGTGCACTTTGATTAGTGTAGATAGGCCTGTGGTGGGAAATGGTCTAGGCTCAACAATCGAGGACAGGCGTTCCTTAGGGTTTATACATTCTCCAGGGCGCACTTTGATAAGGTAGTGAAGAATGGCCCAAAATTCATAAGACAGGACATTTATTCTTCCTCGTTTGAGAAGAATAGTCCAGATATCCTTACTATTCCCACTGAGGGCATACATATTCTTTCGACCACGACAGAGGAAAGATTGGCCCGCATGATCTTTATATCATAACATTGTTTCTACGGTCTATTATCGATGATTGTTGGCGAAGACCGTGATGACAATAGATGTATCCCACCGGTGGGATGCGTTACAATCGTCGCGGACTACATTACTGTTGATCAAGTACCTGTGTTACTGTGGTAGTGTACCAACGGATTGCAAGCCATAAAATACCATGGATAGACACAAATAGTGTTCTATTCGTACCTACCGTCTTTGAAGACCATCAACAATTTATTGAAGATAATTATTACTAAAATGAATGATGAACGAGATTTTCCATAAAATGGTTCGTACATTTACCTTCTAGATTAGAAGAATGGCTCTTGTATCACTGCGTGGAGTGAGAATCGTCCGATTACCTCGTGACAGAGTATGCTGGTTTCGAGAGATGATGCAATTGATGATGATGGTGGTGCTCAAGGATCTTAGCTGATCTAGTCTATATAATCCATATAAGTTGATGCTACCTAGTGAATGGTATGTTTTGTGCTCAAGACCATTAATTCTCAGAATACCTCCCTAGATAGGAGGGTGTTATATGGTAGTTATGGGAGGTGGTTTTACCTCAACGCAAACTCATGCGATAGAATACTCCGTGAAGCAAGAAGAAACCCTAATAAGTTGGCTAATAACCCTAGAAGACTTGTCGTATTCAAGAAGATAATTTATATTGTATATTAGCCTCCAAGAGAAGAAGTCGGCCATAAATAATAATATATAATCAACAAATAAGATACACCCCTCAAATGATAAGCCCACGTGCGCTAGGCTAGAACTAGTATGTCACGAGGCCGCATATGCGCCTCGAATTGCAGAGGCAACACCCCAGCGCATAGCCACCCGGCCGTATAAGTTTATAGAGTTGCCAGTAGCTTGTTACAAAGAATGATAAGTCGGCCCAGGCAGTTAGCTAGAATTAGTATAAATACAGGAGGCCAGTTCTCAGTATGGCAGGCAGTCTCAGAATTGCAGAGCAACACTTGTGCGCACTGCAGTTGCCCAGTTTCTGCATAAGTTTGGAGGAGAGTTGTCGTTGCAGTTGCTGCAGCTAGCAATTATGCTTGGAATATCTCCTGGCTAGGGTTTGGACTATCTGATCAACTCTTGTTGGTGCGCTATCCTTGGGGAAAGGTGCGCTACCCTTTGTTTGGCTATCTAGCCTAGGGTTTGCTTCCAGAGTGATTCTCTGTCAAGGTTAAGGTGCTCGGAGGGTGGCTTCGGCCTATTGTTGGGTGACAATAGAGATATTGTCAATGGTAAAACGATCACATCCATTATATTCTAATACTATCCACATACTATGCATTACTATGAACCGTGTTAGTAGAAAGGCAAGATACCATTAAGAAATCCTTCTCAAACTTGTCATCAAACTCGCTCATCAGGGTTTCTGTAGATGTTGCTACCTACTTTTGTTGTTTCTTCCATTTTCCCTTCTTCTTATATGAACACCGTGATGTGTGATGACCGTACTTATGAAAAATGAAGAACTTAAGTTTACTCAAGTACTACTTTCCTATCTATGAGGTTGAATCCTCACTTGTTCCCTTATCCTTGTTGGATCCTTGACCTCTAGCCTTATTTGTATAAGCAAAGAGGGATAGGTTCTTGTCACCACCCTTCTTGCTAGCCTTTAACTCCATCTCGGTCTTCTCCTGAATACAATCATCCCACAACCTTTCAAAGTTAGGAATATTCTCACAAGCATAAATACCTTTGACAAATGGTTCACATGAAGCTAAGAATCCATTCAATGCCATTTTCACTAGCTCTACTTCTGCAAACTTCTCCCCAACTGCTTCAAGTTGATCACAAATTTGCGTGACTTTCAGAAGGTAACTAGTGATTGAATTTGATTTCTTCATCTCTACATATCTAAGTTTGTTATACAATATTGTCTTCTTGTTTATGTTCTCGGTTTGGTAAAGGCATCAAACATTTCCTTTGTTGTCTTCTTCTCGGATATATGAGGGATCAAATGATCCTTTATGACATCCATGATCATCTGCTTGGCCCTCACTTCCTTCTTCTCGTGAGCTACCAATTGTTGCAGATATGTAGGCAATGACACAACATCCTTGACAATATCACAAACATCATTCTCTTCTAATAAGAGTATAACCCTCATTTTCCATGACAAGAAATTTGAGGCACCATCCAATTTGAGGCTAGTTGAGGCCATCTCTGAGATCTAATGCACAAACTCCCAAATATGAAAATTAGTCCTTAAAAGGGAATATTGAAGCCCTCTAATTTTTGGTCCTTCTTTATGATAGTTGATTCATTGTTCTAAATTCTTGAGAATCTCAATAAGAGAAATAGCTTCGATAACATGTAAAATTTTCAAGCCTAGGTTATTGTTGTCCTAATGTTCTCTTATTAAATAACTAAAAACATATTTATTTAACAAAATGAAATTATTTTTTTGTACATTGCATCAATCACACAACTATTATAAAAATGAACAATGGAAGAAATAAAACACATACATAGGTATTTCTCCTTCAAATCATATTTTCATTCCTTTGATCAAAGTTTACAAGGTGATCTCTGCAATGGGCTTGAACCAATAGTTGTATGGTCATTAAAATTGCCTCAAACAAAAGTCTATGACCTATGAAAAGAGGGTACAACTACAACAATACAACCTACTCTATTTCTTCCCATCCTTGACAATAAATCACTCTTTCTCCCTCTTAATCACTGAAGTACACTCTAGGAATACATTTTATGGCCAGATTTGAAGGTGTATGGCTAGATTTGAAGATGTATGGCATGTGCATGAAGAAAAGACAACTACAATTGTGGTACAGACTATACGACCTATTGAAGTTGTTGGTCTCTTTAGGAAATGTGATATTCTTCTCTTCCGAATGCACTCTTCCTTCCTCTAGCTCTTTTTCTTTCTTGTCATGTATATGAGATCTGCCTCCTGTATTGTCCTACTTATGCTTTGAGAGAAGATAACTAATCTCCTTAATCTTAGCAATTCATCTCCTCAATCCTAGCTACCACCTATCTCAATCATGAGATGTATGGCTAAGATTAAATCATAATCTAAGTCACTAATGTTCTATAACTTCTAGAACATTTCATTTAGATTCCTAAGACTAGTTGAACTTCTAGAATTTCTTTTATTTTTCAAGTGAAATTACAAGATAGAATTAGTGATCACCTTTCCAAGGTGGTAACCAAAGAAATGTCTCAAATCACTTATTTCATGTTCACACTGAACCTGTGCAATATCATCCTACTCGAGCTACATTTCTCAACATGAATAAATCAATACCCCAAGGGATGCAACGATTAAAAGAAAACCCAGGAGAATCTACCCATTATGAACAACATATTTGAGATCTTTGAAGTTTTAGAGGAAGTGGATAAGGACAACGCAAAGGCATAACCATCTATGATTCCATCGGAGCCTAAATATAGAGCAATAACATTCGATGATCCGAAAATCCTTAGATACCAACTTGATCTTTAAAAACCCATATTAGCATCTAATTTGATTAAGAAATATTTCTTGATCATATTGAGGTGATTTGCAGAACAAATGATAATTTGCTTATTATCCAAATCCTTATAAAATGATGAATTACTTGAAGAATAATGAGATGACATAATAGAAAATAAAAGAACTCAAATACACAAGATTTGATAACAAAGTTCATTACATCTCCAAGTTCCCTTCAACAATGAGACTTCTCTTCATTAATCTCAAATGTCAAAATTACAATGAAAAAGGACTTACAAATCCAATCTTGAATTCACTCTTCAATTCCGCTGCTTAGACTTAGAAATAGAGGTTACCATTGAATTCCTCTTGAAATTCTGAGAAAAATGAGTATAAATTTGACCATATTCTGAACTAGCTCAATTTCACCCTCTTTAACACGCAAAACAATGCGCTAAAACTCCATACAAAGTGATCTAGACTAATGTTTTAATAGACAACATCTTAGCACAAAAATGACATCACCATCGTTTTCCTCTCGGAAAAACAAGAAAAATGAGCATAATATTGACTATGTTTGGACATAGTACTCCTTGGCACACAAATCAAGATAACCATCATCATAGTTCCACTCCTTGAGCACACATCCCAATGTGTTGTCCATACTTTGCACAAAAACCTATGCACTTTCTTAAAATCCATGTCAGTCTTTGGAATTCATTCCCATTGAATAGGGCACGGGCCCCCAACCTCCATTTGAGCCCCATGCACTCCTTTAAATTTTGTTTGTTGGATGGTTGTAACGATACACGCAAATGGTATAATGGTTGGTGCGATATATGTTAAGTCATGGGTTTTGTCTGGTGGGAGGTTTGAGGTTCTATCCCCGTGGACTCTGTTTCTTTGGAATTACATTTATATAACAATAAATATATTGTTATCCGTTGGAATATTCGACATGACCGTTGGCTTGATTAGTTAGCGCATGTATTTAAGTTTGTTGTCCCGTGCTATGGGGTCGGAGGTTCAATTCCTTCTGACTCCAACCATTTCGATCCTAAGCCAACTTGGCCTTCTCGAAGGTGCCATGTGGCACCATATGATTGGTCCATGTGGTGCCCTACAATTGGTCCACTTGTTTTCCAACTGTACGGTAGATGCCCCGTCAGTTGTACGGTCGATGCCACTTCTCTTGCTTAGTCAGATGCCACATCAACATCATACGGATGTACGATCATGCCACTTCTGCATCGTATGGATTTACGGTCATGCCACATGTCACCCTTCTAGTGGTGACACATGTCACCTTTGACTTTGACTTTTTGCCCTTGTTGACCAAAACTTTGACCATCTATATCTTTTGCATACGAACTCCGTTTGAAGCAATTTTTGTGTCATTGGAAAGATATCGTCGAGCTCTACACAATTAATTCATTTTCAAGAGCATTTGAGATGATCAAATTTCAAGAATTTGTGGATCCTCCTGGACCTTTGTGAGCATTATGGATCTTTCTGGACCTCTGTGAACGTTCTTGACCATTCGAGGCCCTATGAAGACAATGGAAACTACATAAAAGGCCATAGATTAGGGTCCAACTCAAGAAATAAATTAGGAACATGAAGAGACTTCAACGGAAGAAAGTCAGGATACTCCTTTGAAACCATCATGGATAGAAGAGGAGGAACCAAAGGAGGAAGAAGAGGAAGCTACATATGGATTGAAGGAAGTAAAGGAAGATGAGGAAGATGCAATGATGGAAGAGAAGGAAGGAAGGGAATAAGCCCCTCCCACTAAGCCCTCAGTTCAACATGCACATCCATCCGATAGTTTTGAATCACTATCTTTCATTGACACCTAGAGGAAAATCCCTCATCCCTCCACTCCTCTCACAAGTGGAAGGAAATTGAGACATGAATGGAGAGAAAAAGAGGCAAAGTCAAATATTTTCTTGGGACACCAATTAACTATGTATATCTTGTTTAAGGGGGGGATATCCAAAAATGTTATTTACATATTTTAAATCAATTTTTATTATATTCCAGTGCTATGGGAGTTATACTTGAAGGCCTCATTGTTATGCTTTTGAAATAATTAGAACGACCCAATCTTTAGGTAGTCATTTTGAATTTTGGACAATTTTTAAAAGACTAGATTTCATAAAGCTTCTTTATGTTTGTATTACTATGTTATACAGTGTGGCCACAACAACCTTTTAATTCAAATCTTAACTATTTAAGTAAAAAAAGAAAAAGAAAGTTAAAGCACTATAAAAGGATCATTAACCCCAAGTTAGAATATCGAAAGTATCTTTCTATTATAATTAATTTAAATAAGAAAATTAACATTGATAAACTAAGAACATACTCTCATGACCTACACAGCGAAATTGGGCATTGGTCAAATCCTAAAACATAGTGGAAAGAAAAAATATGTAATCTTTGTGATACTAAGAAAATAGATGATGAAAAACTCTTTCTCTTAGAATGCTCTTCCTATGCACTATTTGGGTCTCAATTTTAAAATGATTTGTATTCATAATTTGTTAATTTATAAAAGTAAAAGATATCTAGGTAAGTTTCTCTCCAATCTTTTCAACCATAGAAATAAAAATTTGAAACAAATTAAATAACTCCTTATTAATTTTGTTAATGTCTAATATACAAAATTTGGTCTTAATGGGTGGCAATGATCATCATTAGTTACATATAATTTTATAAAATAAAGTTTTTAATGTTTGACATAAATAATATATTAAATGAAATAATTTGAAAATAGAGAAAAACATTATATAGTTTTGAAATTTGATAATTTTAATTTCTAATGACATTGTCTAATTGTTCTACGAAATGTTTTTTTCACCGGAATCTAGCGACATAAATATGCACAATATCACTATTTTTTGTTGTTTAAAATCCATTTTTGAATGCAAAAATGGATTCAACAAGCTGAAAAACCCCTGGGGCAATCAGATTATACAAAAATAATCACTCAAATATGTGGATCTAACAATTTCTCACCAGATTTCGGGCAAATGTTCCCGAAACATATCACCGAAAAAAGTCATTTCGTAGAACGGTTAGACCACAACATTTATAATTGGTAGGAAGCATTGATGTGACAAAATAACAATAATTAGAGGGGAATTGTTGAATATAAAAATAAAAATAATATTAAAATAAAAAGTAAGATAAAAATGAGAGTTGTCCACTATCTCTTAATGGATGGTAGTCATCATCATTAGTTATATGTAATTTTATAAAATAAAGTTTTTTAATGTTTCACATAAATTATATATTAAATGCAATAATTTGAAAATATAAGAAAATGTCATATAATTTTGAAAATTGATAATTTTAAAATTTATAATTGGTAGGAAGCATTGATGTGACAAAATAACCCTAGTTAGAGGGGAATTGTTAAATATAAAAAAAATAATAATAAAATAAAAACTAAGATAAAAATGAGAGTTCTCCACTATCTCATTCCTTCTACTATCACTAAGCAAAACAATTCTCATGGCATCACAACAAATGACATTACATCATGTTGATGGCCCTAAGAATGAGCATCACAACAAATGACCTTACATCATGGTGATGGCCCTAAGAATGAGAATTTTTTTAAGGGAAATACATATCCTTGGAAAACATGTCAGGCATTTCCCTTCATTCTAAGGATGGTACCCAAAACGAACTAGGTTTTGCAAACGCTCGAGGCTTTGTCAACATAGGGCTCAAGGCCATTGCAACAATATACTCATTAAGAGCTAAACATATTAGTTGCAGGATTTGAATTTGGGTGGGGATGATGACAATCATTCCTCCCAACCACTCGAGCTAGACCCAATTGATGAATCGATAATGAGAATGAAAAATTATTGTTGTGTGAGTGATCCAAAATTGATTCCAACTAAGAATGGTTGTAAGACTCACTACCTACAAGATTAATTCAACAATTAATGAAGTTTAAGTAAACTATGTAAAACAATGAAAATGCAAAGTGAATGAGACAAAATAGATAAAAAGAAATAAATAAATGAAAAAAAGAAAAACAAATAGGAGAGAAGTCCGAGGAATGGGAAATGAAGGGTCATTCTTGTTGGCCTTCCCAATACCCTAACTCTCCCTATTTCCTATTGTAATTTCATTCCCAAAGGGTCTTTTTGGCCAAGAGAGGGAGATTCATAAAGAGCCATGGAAGCATTGTAACTAGAGGTTGTCAATATGAAACATCGAGCCCCCGACATAGAGAGGTAGAGTCATAGAGAGCTATGGAAGCATTGTAGCAAGAGATTGTCAATATGAAACATTGAGCCCCCATTTGAAGCATTTGGTTTTCTAGGATAAAATTTGAGTTTATGGTGATTGATTAAGTTTGATTTTATTGCTATATATATTCTATCTGAGTTATATGATGCTCTTCTTTATGTTTTTGGTGTTGTTTCAAGTGTGTTAATGGTTGTTAGATGGAATTATAGTTGAACCTTCATTTTAATGGACTCATATGAAAATTTCAGAGTTAGAGGTATTTAATGACTGCCTGCAATCAATTCATGTCATTGAACTTATTAATTACAACAAATATACCCATCATCTATTCCACTTTGCGTAGAGATAAATGGCTCTCAAGATTTTTCTATTGCAACTAGTTAGTTAAAACTTTTAATTTTGTCCCTGGTATTCAACAATTAGAACCTCTCTCCCCTTAATCAATTTGTTGGGCATTATTTATTTTTCTTGGAGGTCATACTCTCTCTCTCTCTCTCTCTATGAGTGAAATTCTTGTTTGTGGGTGAATTATACCTTGGCTAGAGTGTAATTTCATTACCTACGTGAATTGATCTTCCCTGGGTCATTTCCTCTCACCTACGCAGTTGTATGGTGGCCATACATGTCATACACGCATTGTGTGAGCCGCCCCTTGCTCCCTGGGTAGATTTATTATTGTGTTGGTCAATTTATCTCATATTTTGATCGATTTTAATGCCTCTCGTTGAGTTGTTTCATTGCTACTTGATTTCTCATTGATTTGTTCTCTGACATTTGAAAGATCATTTGAGGAAGAGGAATGAATTTCCTAGGAATTGCAGTAGAATTTATGGGTTGTAGAATTGTTGGAAGAGGAGGAATGTATTTATGGGTATTGAAGCATAATCGCTTGGTAGTAGAAGAGAGACAAAGCAAAAGGAAATCACCTTCCCTGAGTAATTGAGGAAAGAGTTGGAAGAGATCAATCTCTAAACCAGAAATGGCATCACCTATTTCTATATGAGAAACAATATCTATGTCTAAAGGAAAAATCACAATGGAGAAACAAATGAATGGTCTTGAAACATGCCTCTGTGTGCTTAACTTGAATTGTGGAGTCATTTACACATTTCCCTGACACGTTGGATTAACTTTGCAATCACGAATTAGTTGCATAGGCTACATTGTAGAAGGCTCATATTAGTTAGTAGCTCAAGTGTTTCTCAACCATCTCTCAAGACTTCAACTTTCACATTTGATAAACAATGAACTAAGTCAATATTCTGAGAGGTGGTAAGGAAGGTTGGTTATTTAGAACCTTACCAAGATTCCTTTGGGAAAGCAATGAATGAAGCACAAAAACATCTTACCTTTTATAAACTCAATCTTGAGCTTAACCATGTTACGCACAAGTGGTATCGACCTATTGACAATGGTTTGAATTTGCTTCTCACGGTGCCAAGAGGTGAATATGGTATTAGTGGTGTCCTTTCGTGCACTAGTAATTTTGTGATTTATAAGACCTAGTATGGCCATCCATATGAGTGTGTAGTCATTCCACAAAGAGAGCAAACTCACCGACTAAGCTTGGAGTCTTGATGGTATCCACTGCAATCCACAAACAAAAGGCCTCATTCTTCTCCTCATTGCAAACTGAGTACAAGAACATCCTTAAGGTTACTTTAGAGCACCACACTCTGAATTAAACCCACACATCGAACCATGATGGTGTCTATGTGAGGTACCCAATGTATTATAATAAGCATAAACAAAAATATTGCAACAAATACCAGCGAAAATACAAAATAGTGAGAATAACAATAATACCTTTATTGAATGAAAGCAATGTTCACTTACCTCTTCGAGCGGGCAACCTCTAGTAGAGGAGATCTCTATTACAATAATTCTCAAGTCAAAACTTTTTAATGCCTTCTACTCCTATTTATACTAATTCTATCTTCTAAAGAACATTCTAGAGGAAGATCTTTCTAGAAGCGAAAGCTTCTATTAAGTCCTCTTACATTAGACTTGTTCACATTATTAAATATGCCTTATTAACTATTGTTGACATTTATTACATAGAAAACATATTATTCTACCTATGCGAGGGGTTTGGGAGGTTAGGTCCCTAACATCCCCTCCCCCTTAAAGAACAACCTTGTCCTCAAGGATTGAGATGAAAAAATTGCTGCAAAATGGTATCTTACTCCCAGGTGGCATCTTCTAGAGTTGTATCTTTCCATTGAACTATTTTTTGATGATGCACTAATGGAGATGACGCTCTCACGGCTCCAATACTGCTTGTGGCTACAACCAAATGGAGCCTTCTTTATCCAACTCAAGGAGACTGGTTTGAGTTTGGTACGCATTTCCAATCACTTTCTTTAAGCATGAGACATAAAAAACATGATGGAGCTTAGAATGACTGGGTAGAGCTAGTTGGTAGGCCACGGGCCCCACTCGGTTGAGAATTGTATAAGGACCATAAAATTTGGGGGCAAGTTTATGACAGTGTTCAACTTTGAGTGAAGTCTACTTATAAGGTTGTGGACGAAGAAACACTTGGTCACCTTTAGAGAATTGACATTTGGAATGAGCCTGGTCTGCTTGTTGCTTCATGCGATTATGAGCCATGGCCAAATTTTCTTTGAGGGTACGAAGAATGGCTGCTCAAATTGTAATATTGTTGTCAACCTCCTGAACCTTGGAGACACCTGGTAGGGAGGAGAGAACCGATGGTGGATTTTTCCCATAGACTGTTTCAAAAGGAGTCATGTGAGTGGCAGTATGGTAAGATGTGTTGTACCACCATTAAGCTAGGGGTAACCATTGAACCCATTGATTTTGTCTGTCAGATGAAAAACACCACAAATAGGTTTCCAAACACTTGTTGACAGCTTCAGTTTGTCCATCAGTCTGGGGATGATAGGCGGTGTTGAGATGCAATTAGGTTCCCTAGAGTCTGAAAATTTCTTTCCAAAAATTATTGGTGAAAGTGGGGTCTCGGTCAAAGACAATAGAATGAGGCATGCCATGGATTTTGAATAAATTATCCATAAAAAGTTGATCCATTGTGGATGTGGTGAATGGGTATTGTAGAACACAAAAATGAGCATATTTGGAAAGACGATCTACTACCACCATGATGACTGACTTATTGCCCGATTGAGGTAATCCAACAATGACATCCATAGAAATATCCCTCCAAATAGCAAGGGGAATCAAGAGTGGTTGGAGTGTGTCTGGAGCTTTGAATGTTTCGCCCAGGTAGTGTGTTTCGGTGTCAAAGAGCTCATAAAGTTAGGCCACAAACTATGTCCAAGCAACATACCCTTGGTGTGATTTTTTTTTTCGCTATTGTGACCATTTCCAACATTTAGGATTTAGATAGAGTACACCGTAGCGAATTTTGGCCAAGTCATCAGTGATTCTGTGCAAGAAGAAGTAATTTTCCATTTGAGTGACCCAGTCAGTGGGATTTGAGCCATCAAATTTGCTCAGATCCACTTGCAGAAGACGCTGATCACGATGAAGGGGGTTGGACTGAAAATTCTAGGAATTGGAAGAAGCAACACCTTCTAGGTTAAAAGGTTGTTCAAATGAGGTAAGGTCTCAGGGAAGATTTAGTGATGCCAGGATCTTGGCAGCAAAGGATTTAATTTGGATTTCGATGTGGTTAATGATTTCATTCTTCATGTCCTATTTCATGTCTTCCATTTTGGTGTCTATAGTGGAATTGAGGTAGTTTTCAAGGTCTTACTTGCGGGTGTGTGCCATGGTGAAAGGGAAACACAGGAATGGGGTGGGTGGGTCCACACATAAAATGGGTTACTGGTGAAGGGTACCACTACAATTACTGCAAAGAGAGGAGTCAAATGGAATAGGTGGGAAATAAGGTTGTCAGAAAGGGTGGGTGTGTCCATTGAAAAAAAAAGGCTGACAAGTGATAGATACCACCGCATTCAGGGAGAAAAGGGGAATCTAATGGGATAGGTCCCAAATAAGGGTGTCGGGAATGGGGTATGGCCCACATAATGTTTTTATTAAAAATGATAGATACCATGACAATTAGGACGAAAAGAGGAATCCAAGGGGATAGGTCGTGAATAAGGGTGCCAACGGAACAATTATATTCTTTTTTTACTTCTGCAGAGTTATACTCTGGCTTGAAGAATATTGCAGTGACAATTTTCCCAAATTGTTGACAGGAAAAAATTGTGTAGGAATGTCACAATCAGAATGAAAGATGCAGGGTTGCGCGACAATATATCTCTTTTGTTCCTTTCCCAAGGGTTAAGGCTTCCAGGGTTCCTACAGACAAGGGTTTTCCCTATGCTATAACTCTCTGATATACATATGGGGTTGAATATTAGTACTCTGAGTAATATCTTAGGGCACCAACTGACGAGGCTTGACTGTACCCTTAGCCATACTACTCGATTACCTAGGTACTAGAGAGCATCTTCGCGAGTGTTGTTGTCAGTGTCACTATAGCAGTCAGACGACCGATCGATTGATCTAGAGTTGGTTTCAGGAGACCTAGGGGACTCCCGATATACCTGACGGTATGTGGGAGTGATGGCCATGTACATATTTTGTCTGATGCAATACTACTTGAAGGGGTACCAACATGGGTTACAAAGGTTTCCAACAAGGTGAAACATTTGTTTCGAGTAACCCTGTGAAACCTTTTGTATTTGTTGTGTGTAGTCTTCCCCAACCATAGTTTTACCCGTTGAACAACATATCTCTGTGCTTTAAAGATGTTGGGCGGAATACATGTCTCTACCTTGAAAAATAATTTCCCACAGTTTCCGCAGAGGAAAGTGCTCTGATACCACTTGTAAGGTACCATATTGATGCCGAAACTACTAAGTTTCAATACCAACATCTCAACCTCCTGTGAGGCTAGGCGGAAAGAGGTAGGAATGTTACCCCGAGTTTAAAGCCCCTGAAGGAAAGCACAATAAACCTCTAAGCCTAAGAGTCTAAGCATGAATATCTTATTTATGATTTTGCAAATATTTAATTTTGTGTGTTTTGCAACTTTATAATTTGTATACTTTTGCTTTTGTGCATGTAATGTAAATTAAAGCAAAAAAGTGAGTCAAAATTTAATAGTACAAGTGCTAAAATAAAATAGTTATAAAGAAAATAAAAAAACTAAAATTAATTTAGTTAGTGATTTGAAAAAAAAGTACCCTAGAGAAATAAACATAATGAAATAATTTTTTATTGCGTTTTCTTTTTAATATTGCAATTAATAATATGAAAAGTTAAACTAATTAATAAATAAAAGAAAGAAATAGATTATGCACATCGAAACTAATTTAAAGAAATGAAATATATTACATGTTTTGATATTTTTGAATATCGTGTCAAAAGCAAATGAAAAGAATAAAACCAAAACAGTAATTGGAATAATTCCATAGCTGAAAGATTAATCTTTATTATTATGTGTAATCCCATACATTCTCTTTAGAGTTGTTGATGCTTTCTAATCCCTGCGAGCATTCATACCAGAAGTGACTCTAACTATTCTAAATGTTATTTGCACTCATATATAGAATAGCCAAGTGTAGAAAGAAAATGAAGAAAAACTAAGTTAGACATTGAATGGATCAATGACAGTGAAGCATGAGGTTGTCATCTGCATACAAGAAAATTGATTAGTGTTGAAATAACTCAAACTTTCAATACAATAGACTTTAGCAAATGAACCAATCACGTTGTGGACACGACAAAACTCACCCTCGCTTCTTTCCTCCTATTACTTTGCAAGACACCCCTGCTATCAACAGAGCATCAAATACTTGAATATAAAATTAATGGAGCAATAATGATCTTTAAAAAATGAACCTCACAAAGCTCCCTTCATACCTCTCGTTATTTTTTTTTGCTGGCTGTTGGATGCTTTTTTTTTTTCTCATATGATGGGTCGTTCCAATAGTTAGGGTGTTTTTAGATTTAACGAACTAGAATGTAAATGGGTTGGAACCGCCTCCATTAAATAAAATAATATGACACAAAATTTGTTTGGCCACTGCTTGAAATTAATTCTATTGTGTATGTTAGATGTAAAGGTGAATCAAGAAAGCAATTCACTGCATCAGGGCAATTTGCAATCCAAGTAACCAAGAGCCTCAAAAGTACAGGTTGCAACCACATTGAATTGTTATCAAAAGCAATATTGTTGAGCACCTCTTTCATGTATGTGAGTGGAGAGGCAATTGCCAGATATTCCACTATTCATGGCATGGGGAGCTCTAGTGTTGATAATGATGAAATTGAAATATCTAATTGGATGTGGAGCACTCGCTCTTTGCACTGTGGTAATGGAGTTATTGTGGATGCAAGCATTGTTTTTCCATCTGGATTTCCCTCTCTTGCAACTCGTATATGTAACGACCCTGCTTAAATAGATGTATAGGATTATTAATTGTAATTAATTTAATAATCTAATTGTCCTAAAAAGTTAGCTAAACAATAATTACTTCTTAAATAATATTAACTAATTATTTATTATTTATTACTTGTTCATGTCTGTCAAGGATTAATTAATTATTAATTGACTCATTAACTAGTTGAGCAAAGAATTAAAAGGGGTTAATAAGTTTAATTTGTTAAAGACTTACGTACACGGAAAGGGATAAGACATTGAACATAAAGGGATAAGATATTAATTATAAAGGGATAAGATATTAATTATAAGGGGATAAGATAATAAATAAATGGAT
>SNQJ01S0016272.1:199494-232360 GCA_010110895.2 Picea sitchensis | reverse complement strand
AAGGGTACATTAGATTGTGGTCTCAGTTATGATGGAGATCATGATTTCACATTGAGTGGGTACACTGATTCAGATTGGGCTGGAAGTGTTTCTGATAGGAAGAGCACTTCATGATGTTGTTTCAGCTTGGGATCAGCCATGATCTCATGGCAAAGCAAGAATCAATCCAGCATTGCTCTCAGCACAGCGGAAGAAGAATGCATTGATGCGTGTTCTGCTAGCTGCGAAGCTATATGGCTTTGTAAGTTGTTGACTGGTCTATTTGACCTACAGATGGAAGCAACCACGATCCTATGTGACAACCAGAGCTGCATAAAGATGACGGAGAATCTTGTATTCCATAACAGGACGAAGCACATAGAGATTCAATATCATTACATCTGTGACATGGTATGGGCCCTGCCAGTGAAAAGACACTTCCACACGTGTCAGACTTGTATAAATAAGGAGGCTAGAACCTCACTTAAACACACACTCATTTGTCCATTGAGAGACAAGTTTTGGAGATGTAGTTGGAGAAGAGAGAGAGAGAGAGAGAGAGAGAGAGAGAGAGAGAGGCTCATCTTTGGGAGAGGACTTTTTGTACTTGTTTGAGTTATCTCTTGGCATTGTATTGGCTATTTATATTAAGGAAGTTTTGTTGGGTTTTCTGCCCCATGAGGGTTTCCCAGGATAAATGATGTGTCTCTTGTGATTGTGTATTTCTCAGTGGTTCTATCGTATGTTATTGTTGTCTATTGAAATGCAAAGAACTATAACAATGGCTTAAACATTAACAGAAACTTCTACTGGATTTTTCCCCGGGTGAGCCACTTGCCTTGGTGTAGGATTTTCCCTACCTTGACAACCCGATAAAGTTGGATCCTCTGTTGGCGAGTTCCCTTGACCTGTGTGTCCACTATCTAATTAGTGGATGTTTGTTCCATGCAGTCAGGGTTGAGCTCTATTGGTGTGAGTTGTTCTACGATCTCTAAGGTGTCCAATAATGGTGGAAAATATGGTCAAAGGAGGTCCACATTAAACACCAGATGCAGGCCAAGGAAGGGTGGAGTGTTGAGCTCAAAATCATTGCTACCCATAACCTTGGTGATAGTGTAAGGCCCATAACGAAGTGGGCGAAGCTTCTAATGGGGCCTGGTGAGACACTCCTTCTACAAATGTAACCAGTCTTTGTCGCCAACCTTAAACTGGTGTGGTATCATGTGTTGATCATGGCGCTTCTTGTACTTAGCATCGGATTTTTGCAAAATCTCCTGCACCTGTTGGCGGATGTATGGAATCGTCTCAATGAATCGGGTGACTTTGTCGATTGCAGACTAATCATGGGAAGAGTATGTCTGTGTGGTGGCAAGAGGAAGTGCTACATCAATGGGTCCCAAGGGTTGGAATCTCAGACCCACTTGAAATGGGCTATGGTCGGTGGAGCTATGGAGAGCCATGTTGTAACTGTGTTGAACATAGGGGAGACTCTCATCCCATGTACATGGATGCTTAGAATTGTACATGCGCAGGATGTGCACAATCATCTGATTGACGACCTTTGTTTGGCCATCTGTTTGGGGGTGTAAAGAAGTGGATTTTGTGAGCTTGGTGTCCAATAGTGACCAGAGACTCGACCAAAATGTGTTGAGGAACCTGTTGTCCCGGTCAGAGATGATGGTTTGTGTTATCCCAAAGTGGACCCACACTCGTTCGAAGAAGAGCTTGGCCATATCTGTCGTTGTGATATTCTTCTTACACGTTGTGAGGATGGCCATCTTCGAAAACCGATCAATGACCACAAATACACAGTCATTTCCTTGCTTGGTGGATGGAAGTCCTGACTTGTAATCCATTGAGATGGATTCCCAAGGCTTCTCAAGAGTAGGAAGAGGGGTGTATAAGCCTTAATTCTTGATGGTTGGCTTGGCAATGGCACAGGAAGTGCCAGATATGATATACTCGCTGACGTCTTCTCGAAGTTTTGGCCAATAAAAATTTTCTAAAGAGCGACCACAATTTTCTCCACGCCAAAATGTCTTGCCATCCGACTGTAGTGGGCTTCCCAAATCAGCTTTGCACGCTCGATTGTAGGAACACGGATATGGCCTAGGTGGCATAAGAGTCTGTCTTGAATGTGAAATTCGGTGACAGTCACGCATGTACCCAATAGCTGATAGGTCGTGGCAAAGTCTGGATCTTGTTGATAAAGTTGGGGCCACTCAGATGCTTCATGTCCACAGGAATGGAGCACAGTGGTGAGTGCAGCCATAGGAGGTCGACTGAGGAAATCGCTTACACAATTTGAGATACTTGTCTTATACTTGATGTTGAGATGGAACTGCTGCAGGTAGGTGGACCACTTCTAATGACGGTCGTTCTGCAATTTCCCCTGTGTCTGTATGAACTTCAGAGGCTTGTGATCAGTGTGTATGATGGTCTCTTTTCCCAGAATGTAATGTTTCCATTGACGACAGACTTGTACAATGGAATACATTTCCTTGTCATAGGTGGGGTATTTCTAGACAATATATGAGAGTGTCTCACTATGGTATGTCACCAGATTACCGTGTTGAATGAGAACTGTGCCCATAGCATAGTCAACTGCATCGGTCTCAATCTCAAACGGTTGTTGCAAATTGGGCAAGGAGAGTACTGTAACTAAGCACAAGCAATGCTTCAGATCATCGAATGCTCGTTGTTGTTCCTCCCCCCACACGAACTTGGCCCTGCCACCTCCCTTGGTCACCTGGTTGAGGGCCCATGCAATATGGGAGAATCCCAACAAGAACCATCGGTAGAAGTTGGCTAGTCCCAATGATCTGAACCCGGGTGGTGATTAGTTTCCAATATTTATTTAATGCTATCACTCCTTCAAAGGGTCAACTATAGATCATTTTACTTGAGAGATTTGCAATTAAAGGTATAGTTGAAGTCTTTATAAGATTGAATCCAAAGTGAATAAAAACTCTTTAGTTTTCCTTATGTGTTATATGCCATGCTTGCATTTAATATCCTATGTGTGGAAATTCATGGAAAAGCAACATAAGAACATAATACACATAATGAATATGACACTTCCCTTGATAACGGAATTCACCCAATGTGGGCTACGTCTCCAGGTCATGCTCCAAATCCTTATCGCTTTATTCTCCTCCCTGTAATGATGTCTCTCATTTACAAGTTGTAAGGCCAAATCCCCTTTTCGATGATGGCAACAATAGATCAAAATGTGATCAAGAATGTATACAAGCTTCATGAGTTCTCATTCTCAAGAGGAATCCATGATGTTGACATGGACATCATTCCCACATACTCAATACATTAAAATAGGAAGAATAAAAGATGACCCCCCATCATCATGGAGCCATAGAGTGCCTTAGATCTGTTGCTCAGATCCAAGCATATATATGCAGCCCATACAAAGATCCCGAACTACGATATTTAGAACTACTTCATTGGCCACTTATCATGCAAGTGCCACAATTTCTCTGTCACATGTAACTGATTGGTTTTTATGTGGAAGAAGAGAAGAAAAGAAGAGATAGAAGGAATAAGTTGATCATGTTGCCTCGYTGTAGCCTCTCCATGCTCCTTCAGACCTGTAACATGCATGTTATGTTGCAACATTTAATGACAAAACAGCATAATGAAAAKCATGCTTACATTGGCTTCTCCAGAACTTAGCTTGTTGATTTGAAKCTCTGCTGCAAAAACATACCTCTCCATTGGATTTGCGTCGCTGAATTACCTAAAAATGAATGTCAAATCGTCTCCATCGAACACAGGCACCTTTCGGCCTCCTCTGGACCTCTGTCTCAATTTACGTGCAACCATGTGCAATTAATGCACTGACATCTGCATAGAAAAATGTGCCTGGTACGAACCTGGGTGGACTGGTGTGCTCCTCCTCCTCTAGTTGGGTGGAACCTAGCTTAAATAGAAAAGTAGTGGATGGATTTACAAACAGATTCGTTGGCGAGTTGGTTGTCGATGCTATAGTTAAAATGTTATGTGTGGGGGGAGGTCCCGGGGGCAAACCCGCGGGCCTCCCTTTTGGGCCATTGGTTATAAACCCCGCTATATTTGGATACAGGCCTCTATCTTTGGTGGATGTGCTAGATACGACGGGACCTCCGCCAGATTTGGCGGGCGTCCGTTTATATTTTTTATTTTTTTTCGGTCACGGGCCCTCCTTGGGCATTTCGGGGGTGCCACGTGTCGCCCACTGATTGGGCCATGTGGCATCCACTAATTGGCCCACCTGATCGATGACATCACCTCCACATCCATCCGTACATGACACATGGCGCTTTCTGGGTGGTGCCACATGGTGTCACCTGGGGGTGCCACGTGGCATTTTTCTACTGGTCCACATGGACCCATGAAAAACCTATTGGCGGGTGACACGTGGCATGTTGACGTTAGCAACCATCATTCTGATGTCATCCTTCCATGTCAGTTGCTGACGTCAGCAGTACGGATGATGATGTGGCCCCTATTGACTTGCCATGTTTGACCACAACTTTGACCGTGAATATCTTTCAATCTGTAACTCTGTTTGACGAGTTGTTTGCACTGTTGGAAATCTTGCGACGCACTCTTCGCGGTCATGCCATTTTCACTAAGTTTTCGGAACTTTGAATTTTTTCCCTTTCTTTGTCTGCTGAGGCCATTCTGAGCCTCCTAGGACACTTCTGAAACTTTCGTGATGTTCCCTAGATCCATCTGAATCACGCCTCCCAACTGAAAGGAATTTTGGTCCCCAAAATTCTTTACATTATAAGTTTTCACGTCCATTGGACTTACAATAAGAAACCCATACTCAAACTACCTCACAAGGCCTAACAATATCAACATGTGCCAGAAAAGGAGTGATATTAACAATTATCACTTTTACATAATACCCTTCTATGGGGTTTGAAACACAACATGTGATTTACAAAGATGTCCACTCTCGACTAACTCAAGTATTTTCCCCATTCGTTCAGTCAATATGTCGAACATGTCCTCTTTAACGAGTTGTCCTTTCTCTGGTAGTTCGTTTCCTCTTGGTGGTGGATTTCCCTGCAGCACTGTCTGACTAGTTGTCTCCCTCGAAGGTGTCTTTCTGGTCTTCTTGTTCCTCTTTGGGCGTAGTTCTGGATGTAAGGCACAACAAGTGGCCTCATGATGCCCATCTTTGCTACAATGGTTGCAGTAGCTTTTCTCCTTCAAAGGTGCATTTCCCCTGCTCTTTTCCGTGTGTGGAAAGCAATCTGCCATCCTCGTCCTTCTCTTAGTTGCCATAACCTTCCTGCACAAGGATTTTCTCTTCCAACACTGGGACACTGCGTGGTTATTCAATCCACAAAAAGCGCATGGTCTTTGATGCCACAAGCTCTGTTTTATATGATTAACATGCTTATAATCAAATGGCATTTTAGAGGTTTGAGATTTCTTATACCTCGGTGATTTTCCTCTTGATTCATATTGGAAAGAAGAGTTGGTCTCAACTCTGCCATTGTAATGCTCATCTCTCCTAAAGATGTCTCAAATCCTCGATCATGAGAAGTTGTGCTCTCGGCCTGCATTGAATCAATTTCATCTCTTGATGAAATGTTGACTTCTGGAGTCTCAGTGACTATCCGAGGGTCTTCTTCCCGAATGGTTTTGGATCTTTCTCCAACATCCTTTGGGACATAGCCTATCCATTCATATCGAGGCCAAACCACTACCTCGATGGGATCCACAATACCTTGGCCATTGGTTCCAAGGCCGCCTCCTTCATATCCCATTTTTCTCATCAACTTTAAGCCGATGCAAGAAGCATGATGTTCAAGGATTTCAAAAGAATCATCAACATTAATCAAGAAAGGAACTCCACATGGTTTATTTACCTCCACTTCATAATGGGAGTCCTGGTCTGCTTCTTGATATGTGTCCAGTTGTTCTTGGTGAGAAGGATCAGTGGAAGATGCTTCTAGGAATCCTCCTTGGTTTCTGGATGCCTATAGTTCATCTTCATTTGCTTGAAAAAGTGTGCATGCATTTGCATTGTCATGATCGCACCCATAATTGGTGCATTGTCATGCTCGCACCCATAATTGGTGAAGTTTTCATGGTCACAAGATGGTCTTATCACCGTCTCATTCGTAGAGCCTTCCCCTGTCTGCATCTTCATGGCTTGCAACTGCTCTTGCAACCTTTGGTTCTCTTCTTTTGCAACATGCAACAATGTCTTCAATCCAACATTCTTTTCTTGAAGCATTTGGTTGAGATCTTGAAGCTCATTGAACCACGATTGTTTTGGCAATCTTGCCATCCTTAGATTCAACACTTGCAATTGGTATCAAGCCTGCTCTGATACCACATTATTTGAATGAGGGTGGTGATTGGTTTCCAATATTTATTTAATCTTGTCACTCCTTCAAAGGGTCATCTATAGATCGTTYTACTTGAGCGATTTGCAATTAAAGGTATAGTTGAAGTGTTTATAAGATTGAATCCGAAGTGAATAAAAACTCTTTAGTTTTCCTTATGTGTTATATGCCATGCTTGGATTTAATATCCTATGTGCATAAATTCATGGAAAAGCAACATAAGAACATAATACACATAATGAATATGACACTTCCCTTGATAACGGAGTTCACCCGATGTGGGCTACGTCTCCTGGTCATGCTCCAAAGCTTGACCACTTTATTCTCCTCGCTGTAATGATGTCTCTCATTTAAAAGTTGTAAGGCCAAAGTCCCTTTTCGGTGATGGCAACAAGAGATCGAAATGTGATTAGGAATGTATACAACCTTCACGAGTTCTCATGCTCATGAGGCATCCATGATGCCAACATGGACATCATTCCCACATACTCAATACATAAAAAGAGGAAGAATAAAAGATGACCCCCATCATCATGGATCCATAGAGTGCCTTAGATCTATTGCTCAAATCCAAGCATATATATGCAGCCCATACAAAGATCCCGAACTACGAGATTTAGAACTGCTTCGTTGGCCACTTATCATGCAAGTGCCACAATTTCTCTATCACATGTAACTGATTGGTATTTATGTGGAAGAAGAGAAGAAAAGAAGTGATAGAAGGAATAAGTTGATCATGATGCCTTGTTCCAGCCTCTCCATGCTCCTTCAAACATGTAACACACATGTTATGCTGCAACATTTAATAAGAAAAACAGCATAATGAAAAGCATGCTTATAATGGTTTCTCCAGAAGTTAGCTTGTTGATTTGAAGCTCTGCTTCAAAAACAGACCTCGCCATTAGATTCGTGTCATCGAATTACCTAAAAACAACTGTCAAATCGTCTCCATCGGACACAAGCACCTTCAGGCCTCCTCTGGACCTCTATCTCGATTTTCGTGCAGCCCTGTGCAATTAATGCACTGACATCTACATAGAAAAACATGTCAGGTACGGACCTGGGCAAACTGGCACGCTCCTCCTCCTCTGGTTGGGCGGAACCTGGCTTAAATAGAAAAGTGGCGAATGGATTTACCAACGAGTTCGTTGGCGAGTTGGTTGTCGGCACTATAATTAAAATGTTATATGTGGGGGGAGGTCTCAAGGCCAAACCCGCGAGCCTCCCTTTTGGGCCATTGGTTATAACCCCCGCTATATTTGGATATCGGCCTCTATCTTTGGCGGATGTGCTAGATATGGCGGGACCTCCGCTAGATTTGGTAGGGGTCCGTTTTATATATTTTTTTATTTTTCGGTCACAGGCCCTCCTTGGGCATTTCGGGGGTGCCACATGTCGCCCATTGATTGGGCCATGTAGCATCCGCTGAATGGTCCACATGATCTCTGATGTCACCTCCACGTCAATCCGTACATGACACGTGGTGCTTTCTAGGTGGTGCCACGTGGCATTTTTCTACTGGCCACATGGACCCATGAAAAGCCTATTGGCGAGTGACACATGGCAGCCTCTGGTGCTACCATGTGGCATGCTGACATCAGCAGTCGTCATGATGATTTCATCCTACCATGTTAGCTGTTGACGTCAATAGTACGGATGATGATGTGGCCCCTCTTGACTTGCCATGTTTGACCACAACTTTGACCGTGAATATCTTTCAATTCGTAACTCTGTTTGACGAGTCGTTTGCGTCGTTGGAAATCTTGCAACGCGCTCTTCGCGATCATGCCATTTTCATTGAGTTTTGGGAAATTTAATTTTTTCCCTTTCTCTGTTTGCTAAGGCCATTCTGAGCCTCCTGGGACACTTATGAAACTTTTGTGATGTTCCCTAGATCCATCTGGATCACCCAAGAAGCTCGCTCAATGTGGTTGAGGTTGGCCAGTCACGAATGAATTGGATCTTAGTTGGATCAACATGTACCCCATGCTCATCAACAATGTAGCTCAAGTATTAGACCCTATTCATGCCAAAAGAGAATTTTTTCAAGTTAGCATATAGCTTGTGTTGTCGCAGAGTGCTCAAAACCTGTTGAATATGCCACATGTGCTCCTCCCACATTCTTCCGAAGATGAAGATGTCATCCAAATATACCACCACAAAGGAGTTAGTGAAGGGTCTAAGTACATCGTCCATCAAACTCATGAAAGTGGTTGGTGCATTTGTTAAGCCAAAGGGCATGACTAGCTATTTGAAAATACCTTCTTTAAATTTGAAGGTTGTCTTCCATACATCAGTTGGTTCGATGGGAACCTGGTGGTAGCGAGACTTTAGGTCAATCTTGTTGAAAAACTTTTCCCCCTTGAGTTGGTCAAGAAGTTCATCAATCCTAAGAATGGGGTATCGGTTCCTTACTGTGATTTTGTTTAAGGCCCTATAATCAATGCAAAGTCACCAAGTCTCGTCCTTCTTTTGCACCAGTACAATCGGGCTTCCACAAGGGGAGGAGTTGGGTCTGATGTGCCCCTTTTGAAGAATCTCTTGGATCTGATGCTTGATTTCATCATTTTCCATCAGCAAGCGATGATAGACTGGTCCATTAGGTAGAGGTGCATCAGGGGTCAAATCAATTGGATGCTTGACTTGGCAGTCTGTCGGTACCCATGTAGGTGAGGAGAATATGTCTTTGTATTCTTCCACGATCTTGCCTACTTGCATCTGCTACAAAGAGAGGCTTTGTGTAGAGGCCATGGATGTGGCGGAAACCTTTTGCTTACTGTGAGCATGGATCACAAAGAAGACGAACTTCTCGGTCTGTGAGATGACCTTACTGCATTGCTTAGCAGAGATTAAAGAAATAGCAGTAGGCAGTGCTACCTCTGGTATCCTGTACAATTGTCTACCCAAAGTAATAATAACATTGTGGGGTCTAGACTCATACACAGCATGACGCTTCCACAAATATGGTTGTCCTAAAAGAACATCACAAACTTCAAGGGGAGCAATATCACACGGTACCTCATCTTTGAAGGGCTTGCTGTCGTAGGGCAGACGACACGGTTGGCTGACACGGAGATCTCTTCCTTGGCGAAGCCAGCCGATGGTGTAGGGTTGCGGGTGCGTTGTCGTTGGCAGGTCCAATCACTTGACGACCTCTGCTGAAATCAAGTTCTTCTGACTACCACTATCGACAATGAAATGAAGCGGAGCCCCCTTTGCCCACATCTGCGAGTGAAAGAGGCGTTCCCCTTACTCTGGTTCTTCTGGTTCGCTTGGTCGGACTTTGGTGGTAGTGACAATGGCATTGGGTTCAACATCGATAATCTGCTTCCCTCCTTCGGGATTTGATTCGGAATCAAAATCGACCTCTAACTCGAAAGCCTTTAGTTCGGCCATGAGGGACTGCTTGGAGCAGCATTCTTTGGTGTTGTGCCAAGGAATTTTATGGTACTCACCATTTTCCTGTGTCCTTCATCTTCTTTTCTCACGGCTTGGACTGGTTTCCCTGAGGACGGCCATCTCGACTTGGTCCCTTGATATGTGGGTTGTGGTTGCCTTTGCCCTCCTTCGGCTGTGAGGGGTTTGCAGATCCAAACTCTCACATTTTCTGCTTAAATTTATGCTTGATCTTAACAGTGTATCTATAAGTCGTGCCCAATGAAGCGATGTCCAGAAACTCCATTTTTGTTTGAATGTATCTATGCAAACAATCGCGGTATTTGAACACCAGATGATGCTCAATGTCTTTGATACCCAATTCGGTGCGTAGGGTATGGAAAATATTGGTGAAATCTGTTACTATCTGGTCCCTTTCTTGACATAGGGTGGTCCATCTGGTGTATTGGTCCTCGTAGCTTCCAACAGGGTAGTATTGTTCTTTAATGGCGTCCCAGAAGGAATCCCATGTAGGGGCCACCACACAAATTGCAGATTCCTTCACGGCCCTTTTCTCAGAGTAAGTATCCCACCAATCTTTATCATGAGGAATGACCTTGAGGAGTGCAAAAGTGATATTTTCCCTATCGGAAAAACTGTGGACCGAAAAATACCCTTCTAGTAGACTCAATCATTTATCTACAGCATCTGCATCTATCAGTCCTTCAAATAATGGAATACCAAAATTTACTTGTACCTTGAAGGGGGTTGCATGGTCGCTTGATGAATATGCTTCTCCTATGGGCAGTCGTCAAAGGATCTTTGTGAAGTTTCCCATCATTTTGTTCTTTTGTCGCGCGAGGGCTTCCTTGAACAACATTTTAATAAGATCTCCTGCTCCATCATCTTTCTTTTCGTCCCCCATGGGTTGTTGTCGGGCTCGGCACGACCGATATTGTAATGGCTCAATTGGTTCGAGTCCCAACTTCTTGTACCCAAATCTTGTCAAGGACATGCACGAAGAAAAATAAATGAAGAGATGACCACTCTAATACCATTGATCCGGATTTAGGAGCAAAACGAACTGATTAACAGACTAAATACAATAAACACAGAGATATGAAGAATAACACAGATATCCAATGAACAATATCTTCTATTAAATAAGGAAATATGTTGAAACTGTAAAACTGCAGAACTGAAACACTTGCTCGAATGGTGGTAGTTATCTCTGAGAAGATATGTGGTTGTTATGTGCATTTGTCTGAGCAGAATGGATTGCAATGAGGCTCCATAGGCCTTTTTGATATTACTCATGAATGCCAAAACCGTAGACATCCAAAAACCTAACCGTAGAAGATGAAACGCCAAAAGTAATGTGGGCCCCTATGAGTAAGTTGGTGTAAGTTGGTACCTCAACTTCCTAGGATCATAACTTTTGCATACGACCTCAGTTTTAGGGGCGTGATAACCCGTTGGAAAGGTCTTTCAGAGAACTACACATTTTGTCATCAAACTTGACTCAGTCTACAGTTTGACTATGGCGAGCCAAAAAAAGCATTGTTTAGGCCTCCAAAACGACCATGGAAGTACAGCAAGATGTGCTAACATGAAAACATATAAAATAAGCCATTTGGATTAGGAAAGAGGCCACCAGTGTCCACCTGGAGGATCTGTGGGGCTTTAGACAACCCCAGAAGTGTAGAACCCACAATTACAAAGAAGTACAGAAGAACATGTTGAACAAAAACGGACAAGAGGAGTTAGTTGGAATAGGTGGGTGGCCACCAATATCCACCTGGATCAGGGGCCTCCTTGTCTTCTTCATTCAAGGAATCAAAGACATGCTTAGAAGAAGACTTTTTTTATTCTTACAAGGATTTGAAGGAGGGTCATGGTCCAACATGGGGTCCTATATATCCCAAGTCTATCCTTTTCTTTCACGATGATATTTGAAGTTTGGGGAACTATTCCTTAATGGCGAATGGTACTTTGGAACTTATACCTTTTCCAAAACGAAGAAAACTTGTCAAATGTAAATGGGTGTATAGGACTAAGTATGCATCATACGAAAGTGTTTAAAGACATAATGCTCGGTTAGTTGCCAAAGGATTTTCTCAAGTTGAAGGCATTGACTATAATGAAACAATTTTCCCTGTAGCCAAAACCAATTCCATTTTCCTTGTTCTAGCTCGTGTCGCCTCAAATAAACAGGAGGTCCATCATATGGATGCTAAAACAACCTTCTTGCATGTGGATCTACAAGAAGAAATTTGCATGGAACAACCTCATGGCTATGTTCAAAATAAATCCAACCTTGTTTTCCACCTTAAGAAATCTCTTTATGGTTTTAAGCAAGCTCCTTGAGATAGGTATGCTAAAATGGATAGCTTTATTCTTGACGCCATTTTTCTAGATGTCATTATGACCCCAATGTATATGCCAAGAAAGTAGGAAACCATCTCATAATCCTTTTTCTCTATGTTGATGACCTTATCCTCATTGATAGTGACCCTAAACTTTTAAACATGTGAAATCCATCCTTAAGAAGAAATTTGAAATGACAAACCTAGGTTATTTGCATTATTTCCTTGGCCTTCAAGTAATGCAAACCAAGGAAGGAATTTTCCCTTCCTAGTATAAGTATGCATGTGACCTTCTTCATTGCTTTCACATGGAATATTATAAACCAACCCCTTCTCCCTTCCAGTATAGAATCAAACATGTTGCCACATGCACTACACTCGAAGTAGGTGCCACTTTGTGCCATCAATTAGTTTGTATCCTTTTGTATTTGACTCGTACTCATCCTGATATTTCCTTTTTTATCGGTCTTATTGCCCGATATAGGCAAGCACCCCATGAAATTCATTGGAAAGCAACAAAAGGATACTTCAATATATCCAAGGTACAATTCAGTTTGGGATGCATTACAATTCCATAGAGACTCCTTTGTTGGTTGGTTTCATTGATTTTGATTGGGCTAGCAACCTTGATGATCGAAAGTCTACTACAAGTTACGTTTTTAGTCTTGGTTCCGGACTTGTCACTCAGCCTTCTAAGAAATAACAAGCTCTTGTTATTTCTTCAGCAAAATCAGAGTACTGAGCAACGGTTAATGCAAGTCAAGAATCCTTATGCGTTCAACAGATCATTTCAGAATTTGGATTCTAGTAGCAGCATCTGGCAACCATCTTGTGTGACAATTAGAGTGCCATCAAGCTCGCCAAAGATCCAATTCAACATCAACGATGTAAAAACATTGAGCTACACATGCACTTCATCACTTTGCCCTCTTAACAAAACAAATGAGTTTTTTGGCTAGTCTGCAGGGCTTACTTTTGAATTCATCATGAAGAAAGATCCTCTAGGACCATATGTATATTAATTTCTAGATGTACTTAAAAAAATAAGAAATAGCATATTGTTTGTACTTTATACTTATACTTTAGCATATTGATGGCTTCGCCCAATGTGTTTCCATTGTTGAGGCCTCAATAGCCCACCTAGTCAACCAACTTGGGGCCCCACTTTTCATTTCTATCAAGCTTGTTAAATGAATTTTTCTCTTCCTTAGCCTTATTATTTCAAGTTGACTCGATGATTTTTTGTTACTGATTGGAATTAGTATTAATTAAATGTTTGTTTGATACTATTGTTGTCTTGCACAGTTATAGTGATCTATAATAGTTGCATTATTAGATTGGTTCGCCCAGTAGGTTTGCTTTATGTACATTCATCACATTGTGTGCATCCTAGTTTAAATGCCCCTGCACCACTTGGAATTAAATGGCTATAGCCTATTTGAACTCATTTTGTAGCCTAGTTTAGGGTACATAAGTGTTTCCCATCATAGGCTAACTCAAAACTAGGCTTTGGGTTGAATCAACACTTTCATCGAGTATTGGGTTTAAAATGCACATGAGATCAATGGGCCCTTTTTTTGAATTAAAATATTCCAAAAACTTATAAATTATGCCAACATTAGGCAATTCCTTGAGATCCTATATAATACAAATGTTAGACGAGTTGGAAAAACTTAATTTTTTGAATTAAAATCTTCCAACTACTTATAAATTATGCCAACATTAGGCAACGTCTTGAGAGCCTATATAATATAAATGTTAGACGAGTTGGAAAAACTTAATTTGAGTAAAGTAGCATGATGAACAAGGCTTGGACTTTTATTAAAAAAAGTTTTTGCACATAATTTTGAGTAAAGGTCAAGTTGACATTTTGACTCCAAGAAAAGGTTGTTTAAAGGTTTTAGGGGATTAAAAACCCAAGGTTTTTGAATCTAAAGTCCAAAAGTGTGGATACGTACATTTATGATTCCTCGTCACATCAAATTGTTCGACTTCACCAATTATGAAAGTCATGAAATTAGTGTTAAAACGGGACTATGTAACCATTCATTGAGAAGCTCCACCTATTATCCTCTATGCAATGTAAAAAAAAAAATCATCAATCCATTGTAGCTTGGATCAATTGTAGCTTCTTAAAACTTGGTAACTAGGATAGATCTTCAATGAAGGTTAATATATTTTATCAAATGTTTTTAACCGTT
This sequence comes from Picea sitchensis, assembly GCA_010110895.2. NCBI lineage: Eukaryota > Viridiplantae > Streptophyta > Pinopsida > Pinales > Pinaceae > Picea > Picea sitchensis. Next base: position 218,077 of record SNQJ01S0016272.1, on the reverse strand, counting down.
CTCAAAATTTCTATCGAGTCAATATTTTACTTAGCAAAGCAGTTTAGAACACTTTCAACATAAAATAAACAATCGGGGTAGCTAAAAATTAACATTCTCAACATAAAATAAACCTTAGGGGTAGCTAAAAATTAAGCATAGGGGGGATTTTATAAGATGCTCCAATGACACTTTCGATCATGTGCTCCATTGAATTATATTTGAGATTGCTCTTATCGTTATTATTTGAGATTGCTCCGGTTATTTTTTTTAATTCAAGTTTGATGGCTTATATTCCAAAAGTGCCATGTGGCTCATTTAAATTATCTCCAATGATTATATATAAAACCTCTTCGAGGGAAGATATTTAAAAAGACTCCAATGGTCATATTTGAAACTTCTCGGATGGTTAATATTTCAAATTACTATGATGCTTTGACAATGTTGCACTATATGAGACAACGACCATTGTAGAGATTATTTGTTCCACTACAAATGTGTGCAGCTGTCAAACAATGAGTTATAAGGTGTATACAATATCTAGCAACCATTGGAGTAGCATGTTGTTACCCAACAATGAAACAGTGCAATTGGGTGCGATCTGCACTAGATTATATTAGAACTCCACAATTAAGTGTGTTTGGGCCAGAGTAGTGTTGGGATGGGTGACTTCTCAGGAAGTCCTAGTGTTGCATCATTCCTCGTTTTCTGTCCTGGGTTCATAACCCGAGTAGTTGGGTAGCATGTTTGTTATCCTCCCCAACCAAGTTCAATTCCCTCAAAGTGGACATATTAACTCCTTGTGATAAGACTCGCTCTTAGATTATAGTGGTAGTCATGCTTATTAAGTCTATGCACATAGAGACCTCGGATGAATAATATGATTCACCACTAGATATACTCTTGTATTATAGTGGGAATCACTAGACTTGATCTGAGATAACACCATTATAAAAATGAAAATTAAAATTAATCATAGACATATATGATACAACACACATTTGAGGAAGTCAATACTACTTCTAACAAGCACATGCTTATTAATTCTAGAGACATAGAGGCCTAAGATGCATGATATGGTTCACTATACAACCAAATGTCTACATATTGAATCAGGTGGTTTATGCGACCATGGCGAGGGATATTTATATGGTTCACTATACAACCAAATAGACACATATTGAATCGGGTGGTTTATGCGGCCATGGCGAGAGATATTTGTGAACTATCTTGAATCAGAAGAAGGAATAAGGCTCTTCATGGTGATAAATAAAGAGAGTTGTATCAATCCAATATTGTGACCCCATATGCACTATATGCCAAGAATAAAAAATGCTAAAGATTTTGGGATTGCTACACATGAAGCTAGAGATGTGAGAGTGTGTCTTGACCTCGAGAATAATCTGGAGAAGGGGATTGACGGTATGAATCCGGTGATGGTTGACCTATGATGCGTGGGACATTACCTGGAATAAGAATTTTTGGGACAGATTCAAGAGCTAGAAGGAATTTCCTCATGCGGATGAATTAATCTGTAGCAGGTTGAACCTCGACGCCCTTTCTTTTTGGGTGAACCTCTTAAAGGCCGCGGCCCGCTTATGAAAGGCGACCATATCATCTATCCTCCACTTATTGTGCAAAGCGTTGGCATAGGGGAATCATTTCGCTCGAAGCCCACAGAACAATACGACCTGGGCAAATTCCATTTGGAGGATGGCATTTATTATGAAAAAGTTCAAATCACAAACCTGCACTTATAACCATTTGGATTTTATATAACATGGAGCGTGAAAATGTAGAGCAAGTGAAATACGAAATTACAAGTCGTTTGGATTCCGACGGCTCCTCCACTAATATTTCCAGGACAGTCTCATATATGGAAAATATATTGGAATATGCATTTCCCGTGTCAAGTAGTTTATGAAACGTCCATTTTAATTCGATTAGTCATTCAAGGTCAAGATTAAGGAGTTTATACCCAATTCCTTGATTCAGAGTTCTGATCCAACTTATGCACAAGTTTATAGATGCATATCAGCCATTAGAATCCATGGTGGCATCGGTGACAGTGCTCTCCACAATTCATGAGAGTTTCGCTTGCTTGGGCTCCGAATTCATGACTCTACGAATAGGTGTTTAATGTGTTGCGGTATCCATCAAGATGATTCTTTATGAGTATGACGAAGGAAAGGAGCTCAGTGTTTATGGTTACGGGATCCAAAGCATCCAATGATCTGGCACTAGACTGGAGGTACTCACCACTTTAGCTTTAAGCACATGACAGCAATTATGGTGGAAAGAGATTATTTCATTTAAAAATATAAATCGGCAAGGGATGAGCCAAAGTGTTGACTGAGGACTAAACCTGGTTAGGGATGAGATTGATAATGTGATGTTGAAAATTAGTGTTAGGAATTTTGATGGTATGACTTGTGTTATAAGTGTTGACTGAGGACTAAGCCTGGTTATGGATGAGATTGATAATGTGATGTTGAAAATTAGTGTTAGGAATTTTGATGTTAAAACTTGTTATAAGTGTTGACTGAGAAATGTTGATGGAGGACTAAACCTGGTTATGGATGAGATTGATAATGTGATGTTGAAAATTAGTGTTAGGAATTTTGATGTTATAACTTGTGTTATAACATCTCATGCATTAAAATTGTATATTTTCCATATTTTCAATCAATATGATACATGAGGTTAAAACGTTTTTGAGGTTCCAATATTTTAGACAATTAATAGTTTGATTGCATGAATGTGTTAACTACAAAATCAATTTGTGTTTGCAAACCTTATATATATCATTAAGGAAGTCACAACTGTTATAAAGACATATAACTACTTCCAACACATAGTTAGGGTAAACATTGTTCTTACTATGTTGGCAAAGTTATAAATGATAATCTGTGAAGTTCAAAAAAAAATTATGTAAATATTAATAGATGTTGCTTTGCAGCATTGTCAATGGAAGTAGATAGTGCAAACAATGCAAATTAAAATATGGAAAATATGCAATACAGGGAATTAAAAAGATAAAGATAAAGGAAGGAAGAGCGTTTTGATTGTAAATTTTCAGCTTAAAAATTTATAAAAAAAAAAAAGAGTTTGTTAATATGCAACAATAAATCTAAGCATATATATATATATAACAATAAGTAGACTATTTATTTTTTCTTATCAATTTTACCTTTAGTGACCAAATCAATTGCAATCACAAATACATTATTGTCCTCTAACCCCGTTGAAAATTCTTAGAAGAATAAGACAAATTGCAAGAGGAATTAAAGGGCCTAGGAATGGGCATTTGAAAGGTTGAGAGGGTTAGAACGCCAAATGACACCAATCTCTATTATATAGAGGTTTTTCGTCAATAAGAAAATAGGAGGAAAAGCTTTTGCTTAACAATGTAGACCTCTTTTCATGTTAATGAAGAAGCTAACAACTGCTTTTGCGAGATTGATTCTAGTGTATGCTATTGTGTGGGACTATTTATCTGCATTTTTATGTTGGAATCACTATGAGAATGTTCATTATAGTGTAAATTGTTCTCATGTAATTTTGTTTCATTCTTGCTTATGTTATTTAATGGTTGTTGCCCTGTAGATGTAGAACTATGATTAGTAATTTCAATTTAGGCTCTCTTGGTTATCTTGGTTGATTGTTTAGAACTTTTGTCATTAATGAATAGCAATCATTTTTTGTCATTATTTATTCTGATTCTATTTCTTCTGATTTTACATCTACATTTCTTCTTCCTAAAATCTTAACTAGGTATCTATGCATTATATTCTATATTAGGACTACATTTAGAATTTAAAATTTATTTTCATTTTATCTAATCATAAAATTAGTAATGGTTGTCAGACCAAAATCTGAATGGACTCCATGCTCCAAACAATGAGAGATCCAATTGGGACTTCTCTCCAAGGTGAATCCATGATGTCGACAACAAGACATTTACCCCTAAACATCTACAATTAACATTGAACATATTTATGTGTTTATCAACATCTACAATTATTTACATCAATGAATCGATAATTGTAGATGTTGATAAACACATAAATATGTTCAATGTTTTTAGAATTTTGTTGATAGGGGTAAATGTCTTGTTGTCGACATCATGGATTCACCTTGGAGAGAAGTCCCAATTAGATCTCTCATCGTTTTTTAAGGTCACAGCCAAGCCAAACACCAAATTGGCCCAACGATTTTGACTAGTAAAGTCTACGGAGGTATACATACCCTACCCCCTGTGGATTTGAACATGTGACCTCTTATCAGGAAACACATGTTCTTTAACCATTAGGTCCACTCAAGTATATATAGAAAGAGAACTGGAAAAAAATGAATTCAGCAATATTCTTTAAAAATCTAGTTTGTATATGGATCAAAAACCTCATAGTGGTAGTATCCAAAAAAATGTATGGAAAACAAAACAAAAAAGCTATAAATCACTTGGATATTTATATATACAAACTTAAATATGGAGAGATTTTACACCTCAAAGAATAGGGAGCAGTCATGCAATTTCAACTTGTTTTTCATTTTTAAGGTATACTTTTACATATTTGGAATGTTAAATTGTACCAAATATTTTAAATTTTCATTTTCATAAATGATTTTGCTAAGTTGAAACAATGTTTCTCTCAATGACACAAACTCTACCTCACGCAATTATTTTTTCACTAGATTAACATGTAATGATTTGAGGAAAATACTACCACACCCAAATCGATATTGTACATATAAGAGATAGGATTCAACGGGAGTGTTTGACATAAAAGCATGATGGCATATCCATTTCTTTGAACAAGTATCTCTAATATACTTGTGTATTCACATTAACGAATTACATCTCTATATGACAAAAACTTTAATTGGATAGTTTGTACTAATTGAAAATCAAACTATAAAAACCTCCCAAACCATATTGAGAACATAAATGATTAATAGATACAAACTTAAACTTTTCAATTAAAAATATTAACTATCAATATTTATGACATGTTAATACATAAAACAACATCCCAAATTATGATAAGCACATAAATGTTTAATAAACACAAAGTTAAACTTCTGAACTAGAAATATCAACTATCAACATTTACAATCAGTTAATACATAAAACACCATCCCCTTTCATCAACAATTAATATATATTCCGTTGTATTTTAAATACCAATGTAACATGGATTCTACTAAATAAATGTAACATGTAACATGGATTCTACTAAATAAATAACGTCATAGTAAAAGCAATCTTATTGACTTATCTTCCATCTTAATCCTCGTTTATATTATTTGGCTAATACCCGTTCAGACTTCTGGTTAGTTTTTCGTTCAATGTGATGATAAAATAATATGAAATGTCACCTACAACACTAAAAACAAAATGACCGACCAATGGGGTGGTTGTGATTTATTAGTGAAGACAGATGTGTGTCAAGCCAGCTGCAAAGATTCAATTCCATTTAAGGCGCAAGTACGCAGTGCTTTTTCGAGTTAATACATAGTCAACAATGTTGAGTTTTGGTGTACCTCGAGAAGTGGTTCCCTTGTGGTTTTGAGCATCTAACCACAAGAGGGAGATATCGATGCCCTTGTACCTTGTATTTTATGTCTAATTTCACTTTGACTTACGAGATTTAAGTCAAAAGTGAAATTTGGTCATTTTAGTCTAAAGTGACTATTAATTCACTTTGTAGGTGAATTAGGAGACATAAAGCGAACTTAGGGAACTTAACCCAAAGTGGGTTTTGAGTTGAGATTATTGTGGGATGATCTCAACCATTGATTATGGATGGTTTGGGATGATCCTAGCCATCCACATTTAGGTTTCCTTATGGATTGTTCAAGGAGAGCGCAAGGGACCTTTGGAGGCTCATTCATTCATTTACTCACCTGGAGAGCTTGAGAGGGAGTATGAGAATGAGGTTGGAGGCATTGGAAGAGGGCAGTTTGGGCGTTTCTATTCATGGAGGAGCTATGGGAGATTGGGACCCTATTATTTAGTGGTGATCAGTATTGCTTGGAGGAGGGCGCACACCTAGCAGGAAGGAGCTACACTTGGAGGATTACAGATTTGTTTGTCTCAGTGGAGAGGTAGCACACAAGAGCACATTTGTGTGCAAGGGATTCTTCTTTGGAGCATCCGGGGTCAAGGGTGCATCACTTCAGTGGATTTGACAACAAGGGGAAGAGGCACACTAGTCTTGGGCGCATTTCTTTCTGGATCATTTGGCAAGTCTCGAGAAGAGCTTGCTTTGTATACAGGTTCCATCATATTGTATTTCTTGTTATATCGCATGCTTTAGACACAACTTATATATACTTCCATTCCAAACTGGTTTTCCCCAAGGGGGTTTTATCCAGGGTCATGTTGACCAAAAATACCTGTGTCCTATTTTCATACATGCTTAGCATGTAAATCAGCTTATTTGTGTTGTAAAGAGTAGAGGAGTGTTATTTGTTTTGAGTTATATTACATGTGCTAACATTGGGTAACAAAAACACTTGCAAGGGCACCTCAAAAAACACTTAACCACAAAAACTATGGGCAGAAAATTACTAAATTGTTTAATGTCCTAAAAACAGCAAAGGATATTTTTGGAGATTGAAACTTAGAGCCAATCTCAAGGTGACAGACCTTAGTTGGCAGCTTCATAGGACCTCAGTTTTCTTCAAATAACATGCAAAGTCTGTTTATTCAAATTTAGCTCTTTGAAGTAGCCATTATTAAAGATCTGTGGTTATATAATTTTTAGAAAAGCGAAGCAGCAATTCCAAGGTTCCAAAACTTTGATATTGTTAGGTTCTAAAACTCTGATATGGTTAATAGAAACGTGCAATGCACCATGAAAATGGGGAATGTGCAAATTTAGCTTTTGGGCATGTAAATCAGTTCAATGTATGATACAAATTTAGCTTTTGGGCATGTAAATCAATTCAATATCTGATACTAGATTTTCATGGATACAACCAACAATAAAGGTTGAATCACTTTTCAACAATAAATGTTGAATCGATTTATCTCACTGTAAGGGTAAATCAATTTAGGCTGATTAAGGTCGCAATTGCATGAATTGCCCTTTATAGAGTAGTCGAGTCTATATAAGGTTTTTGGTTATTGTTTTATGGCTGCCTAGTAATTTCTTTAATTTGATGGACAATTGATTTGATACAAGCATGGCAATGTCAAGGTCAAGTTTAAGATTTTCATGGATACAACCAACAATAAAGGTTGAATCACTTTTCAACAATAAATGTTGAATCGATTTATCTCACTTTTAGGGTAAATCAATTTAGGCTGATTAAGGTCGCAATTGCATGAATTGCCCTTTATAGAGTAGTCGAGTCTATATAAGGTTTTTGGTTATTGTTTTATGGCTGCCTAGTAATTTCTTTAATTTGATGGACAATTGATTTGATACAAGCATGGCAATGTCAAGGTCAAGTTTAAGGTTAAAGCTTTTTTGCAGCCTGATTTGGCTTTTATTATCGGGAATGGAATTAATAAGGATGTTACGGTGAATGAGAAAAGTACTTATGTTGATAAGAGCCATAAGCCTCTTCAGCATTCGATGTTCATGGAAAGCCAAGCAACGTTCAGTTGGCAAATGCTTGTGTGCAGAAAAAGAAAAGTAACGAATGTAATTTTGGAGACTGCTAGCCTTCAACAAGTCAGTTGGACCACTCTTACATGTTCATTTACTCTCCAAAAGGTGTTGGAAAATGATGAAGATTGATATGTTTATGAGAGGATGAATTTGGAAGTGGAACAAAATGAATAGCCTTATGAACAGTTCTGAGCCATCCAAGATGTTATAGGATGTTCCATAAATTTATGAAACTTCATTTAACAAAGTTGCACGGTTTGAGGTCTAGGGCACAAATTGCATGCGGTCTACGGCAAAATTTGCCAGATGCGAACAACCAGGCAGGCTATTATTTAGATCTCGGTATTCAAAGGGTAGTACCCCATCGACGGACCCCCCCTCATATTCAAGCACCCCCCCAAGGTGAACAATGGAGAGAATGTACCATTATATCAGAAATGGCTACGAACCTGCTCAGATGTTTATTGAGGATTGCTAAACTGTATGGCCAGGATCCCAACATTTTCAACCTCAATAGAGAAGTTGAAAAGGTTGAAGAAAGTTACTTGTAGAATTATTAAATCCTACTGACAAAGACATTCGCAATAAGTTTTCTTTCTGCTGCATGGTGATACAGGCATAAAAGAGTATGGGGTTTCAGGTGCTTTGGTTCCCTTCCTGTTGAAAACCTAGGGAACCAAACACCATGTTATGGAATTTTGGATACGGGCATGAGTTTTCTACAAACATCACCATAATCTAAGGAATTGATCGTACCAATTATGCAGGCTTCATCTCATGTCTGCAAAACGTGGGCGATCCTATTCATATGTAGCCCTAGCTTGCCGTATTCTCAAACAGGAGGAAAAAAACAGCGTAGTGGTGAAGTCTTCCGATTGAATCTACAAAGAAACAATTGATGTAAAGAAAATGTCCAAATAAATAAAACTTGCAGGTTTACTGACAGCTTGGTGACCTGGCTCTAGTGAAGATTTGTCTTCAGACATTAATATGAGACAAACAACTCTAGCATTATCATGGGAAAACAGTAAGGTGACTACTGCTTATAACAGCAGATTGTAAGGACAATTTTTGTGATTAAATTAACGAGTGTTTTGAAGTCAGAGAATAAACTCAAAAGCAAGAAATAAATCTGCTACCTTGTCAAAAGAATCCGGATGGACATATATTCACGCCGAAAGGCGTTTATGTTATGAGAAAGGACTTCATGAAATTTTTCTAGGAAGCCAGTGAACTGATGCCATTTGTCTGCTCATACCTTCGCCGTCCATTTTGTCAGTCCGACCTCCGTCATCTATCCCTGTTCTTAGATGTGAGTAAATCAGCTTGGAATGGTTACTGGATCACTCGTCCGATTCGACATCCTCGTCCAGCACCAAGACATCCGGGGAATTGAGGCTAACTGCTGTGACTCACGCAATGCATAATTAAGGCCTCTCAATGCAAATGAAGCGAAAGTCTGTTCCCCAGTACTGGTGCAGCAAGTTGGATTAGTCTCCCAGGCCAAGAGTAGCTGGAATTATTAAAATATCTTCATAATTTACGATAAGAAAATCAAGCACACACAACCCAGAAAAGATAGTGGAGTATAATGCATAGCGATTTACATACAATGCGTTTGCCAAGTTATGGAGCAGCTTCTCAGAATCCTCAAAGAACAATACAACCACTTTGGTCACAAAGTCTGGCTTGCTATCGTCCTGTTGCCGTTGCAACTGTGTGAATTGGTGGCCACGGGTGACTTGTAATTTCCAAATTTTGCAAAAAGAATAATAGGAACTGGCTGTGGAGCTCCTTAAGACTTTTTGCAAAAAGAATAATAGGAATTGGCTGTGGAGCTCCTTAAGACTTTAACCGGGTGGCTTAAAGAAGTGTTGTCTGCACATCTGCCCTGAAGAAGGAGATGCCATTTTCTCAGATAAATAGAAGGGCCTGAGATAGAATAGCCACTGTAATAAAATTATTAATTCAAATAATGAGATTTAATATTTATTCAATTTTCAAAGTATCTTAACCAGCATGGATGATTTTAGGGGTTAAATTTCACAAATGGGCTAATTTTCCATGGTTTTCCCAAAAACATATTTGCTAATTTCCATTTTTTCTAAAAACAATTCACACAAATAATTCCATAGAATAAAATTATTTTACCTTAAAAATAGCCAAAATTTTATAAAAACTATATAAAATCCTTAAAAATTTGAATATTTTTACAAAACTATCACCAAACATTTTACATTTTGCATATTAAAAACTAACAAAATTAGCCTAAATTTCTACGTTTTAATATAAATTTCCATCTTTAAAATTATTCATCTTAACCAGAGCAACCCTGTGACTTTAACTGGCAGAAAGAACAGTGACATTTATGGATGCATATTATCCACCATCAAACCACAGTCTCCACAGTCTCCCTGATACCTTGGACTTTAAACTTTCCTTCAAAATCTTTGCTACCTCTGTCACTTAGAAGTTTGCAAAATTTCAACAGCGTTCTGTACACTTGAGCCAACGAATAAGCCCTTGAGCTAATTACTAATAGCTCGGTGGATAGTGCCACAACACTAAATGCGTTTTCACACCTCTTGGTCGTATGATCTTTATTTGAACTATGGTCTTATCATAGGTATTATACATTCTTCTCAAATTGGTTAGTGACGAGCAAATCAAGGAAGTTGTCAGCACAAGATTTGCATACGTCACTCATTTACATTTCATTTGTCGTTTATTTGAACTATGGTCTTATCATCGGTATTATACATTCTTCTCAAATTGGTTAGTGATGAGCAAATCAAGGAAGTTGTCAGCACAAGATTTGCATACGTCACTCATTTACATTTCATTTGTCGTTTGTATACCATGTCTTCTTTTGACAGCCATAAGATTACACTAGACAATATGTGAATTTGAAAATTGAGCAAATGTTTCGACATATCTTTACGCCTTCTGGGGCAATTCCTAGTGGTATTACATTGACAAAGCTATGACAAATTATTTTCGTCTCTCATGGCAAAGGTTCAAAGGGGTTGGGGATGTCCATGCCATGAACTCTCTAGTTAAAGGTCCCATGAATAAATATTTAATGCCATCGTGCTAAATTGCAATCGAACAAGTAATGGATCTGGTTTTTCTAAAGATCATATATATAATATTTTATATCAAAAATTCATGCTTTATACTTGTAACATATTCCTGAGAAGTCCGGATTTTTCTTTCCCAATTCACATATTACCCGATGGATGCATAAACAGCCAACGAAATACGAAGTACTTACAAGTTGTTAATCATTGTTGATGATTGCAGCTTGATGAGCCATCCTCCAGATCGTTCTCCTTTGGACTAAGTTGAAACATCTGTGAGAGAGCCCATGTGTTGGGTGTGCCCATGTGATGGGTGTACGTCAGACTCTGGATTGAATCATGATGACGTGTGGTCTCTTGTCTACTCCTCTGGATTGAGTTGAGATGACTTGAGATGTTCTCTTGCCTTGTACTCCTCTGGACTGAGTTGAGTCGGCTTGAGATGGTCTCCTGCCTTGTACTCCTATGGACTTAGTTGAGTCGGCTTGAGATGGTTCTTCAGATGGTACTCTTGTGGACTCAGTTGAGTAATCTGTTGAGTGTGACATCCCTGTGGGTGAGCACAGGTGGATGTGTCCCTAGTGGTTGAGCACTAGAGGATGTGTGGATCCCTTGCTATATTGTCTGAGAGTAAGATTTGTTGTAACCCTAATTATGTTGTGAAGGATACAAGTCGGCCCCACCATGTGAAAGATAATTAATATTGTATAAAGATTAATTATATTTTTCAATTGAAGAGGTCGGCCTATTGTGCCAATAGACATAGCGATTGTTGTGTCAGTTCTTGTATAAATAGGAGTAGATCCCCATTGTGGATCTCACTCACTCACATGTCATCTCAGAATTTCAGACCTACTTGTACGGCTGAAGTGCACACCTCTCTTGGGCGCTAGTTTCAAGGTTGTAGAGCACCCTCTTGTGCGCATCTAGGGTTTATGGTGTGGGGGATCTTCTCTTGACTCTATAGCAAAGGATTGCTGGGTTTTTCCCTTGATTGAGAAAGGTTTTCCCACGATAAACTCGTGTGCTCTTGTGCATGATTATTCTTCTTGTAATCTTGGTTATTGCAGCACTTGCGTATGGTATTTCTGCATTGTTTATGGTTCAAGTACACGCTAAATTGAAATAAACTACATGTGCATGAGCTAAGCATTAAAATTGAACAATACAACTTGGTTTAAAAATATCCTTTCTGAAATTACTGTTTTAGCCTGGAATTAGTTTGTTTCCTCCGTAAAATTCTATCCAGCTGTTTGAAAGACATGGTACTAATTAATAATCAGTAAAAGCCAATAATTGTTTAGTTAGAAACACCAAAGTTATGAGGAAACATAATGATCTCCCCCTTTGTATTTCCCTAAGAACCAAGCAATATAATCATGTAACTGTGAAAATTCAATTAGATAGCACAGATTGAAAGGTGACACCTAAGTAAAATCCTCGACAAATAACTATCTTAAAGGATACTGTAAAAAGGATAATACTTTCATGCAATTTCCAGTCAAAATTCTAGCCAAACAAATCAAGCTGATCAGCCATAAGCATTTCAACTTCATCATCCCAGTCTATTGTTACAGATAAAGATGCTTTTTTGTTACAGTAAACCTCAGCATTCTGCGATGCAAAATATGTTCCTCCTTTCGGACCTTGTTCCCTACTTGTTGATCCCAAGAAATTGTTTTTAACATAAGGAACGCTACTTGAAATATTCTGTTTGTGAGTTACTGCTGGTTCTAAGTCATCCTCCTGTCGAGGAGTTTTTGCCCCCTCCGAGTTTTTATTAATGGCGGCAGAGAATGGTTGATGAAAACCATCACTCTGACTATTAATTGCATTCTTATCGAGTAATCTGCCATGCATATGATGCGCCTCATTCTTCTCTGGGCTAATCCCACCAGAAATAAAGTTTCTTTGTGTGAATGCTTGTTCCAAGTCATCTCTCCGTTCAGCCACTTTTGTCCCCTCCCAATCTTTATTCATGGAAACAGAGTGAGATTTATGAAAGGCAGAATTCTGACCATTGGTCGCATTTCTATCAATTAAACTGTTATGCATATGATTTATTGCCGTTTTGATCTTTGGGTTCACAAAGGTGTTCTGTGATGGAGATCTACCCTTTGATACTCGTGTCGTTCCCTCTTCCATGAACACATCTGCAATGGCAAAGATAAACAACTATTAGATGCCTATAGCATGTATGACATTTCAAATATAGCATGTATGCCATTTCAAATACAGGATTTCCATTTTGATGTCTTCCAAAACGAAATTAGTAAAATAAAACAGTTGACCGTAGACAACTTGCCTGTATTAAAACTTCTCCATTTTTCACTAAATGAAGCACCCCTTTGTCTCTCAGGTGGGAAACTTCCCTTTTTGAAAACCTGCCAGCATTTTAATAAACATGTACTTACTTTTGATAGCACATCAAATCTGTACCTTAAGATACAATCTGTAATTTGTATTATTTACAGATGCTAGATTAGCGGTGGCTTGAAGGAGAGTTAGTGCTCACTTGTAACAAGATTTCCCGGGCTCTACAGTTCTTATCTTGCTAGGTATTAATAGTTCGATTAGGTACCAGTCAGGCCAAGGTCTGGTTTGTTGTACAATACAGCTAGGGTTGAATGCAAATAAGAGGAAATGATAAGTTATAATCTGAAAATGTGAAATTTAAAGAGAAAAACAAAAAATCTAAAGAGAAGTTTGAAGATCAAAAGTATACTCGAAACTTTCTTCCTCCATTGTCCCGAGCTTCAAAATGCTCCTCAACAGTTGTTGCATTTTTTCCCCAACTTTCTAGGGCCCAAACTCCACCCATGCACCATCAAAGAATGATTTTAAGAGTTTAATTTTAAGCGTAGGATAGTTTAAATATAAAGTTATTCGAACGAAATGAAGTAAAATTATGTTTCTATGTTTATTGGATTTGTACATATGTTGGACACTTCCTTGGACATGCTTGCAACTGCTGATGGCAAAACACTACTGTAAATAAACTCTTAATCTAAATAGCAGCAAGTACACTACAGAGTTCATCGTAATATTTATTCATCCAACATGGTAAAATGCATAATGCTTATGAAGTAAAGGAAACAGTAATGTGTTAACAACAATAAATCGGAATAGTAAGCATGTTCACTCTGACTCACTATCATGAACATCGATGGACACATAAGCATGGCAATGCATAAACATCAAATGGACACACCAAATTATGCTACGAAGCCTTAGTGCAGAGAAAAAACCCACTCTGAATTATGTCGTCATTGTCCAGCAATAAGTTACAATGCAGGAACTGTCCACCCAGCATAGTCACTCAGATGGTGTCCATGTCCTCCACTATGTCCTAGTATCTAATTGCCTCATCATACCAATATCGATCCATCGAAGCTATAACACATCATTTTATATTATTCAATCCTTAGCCTTGGACATTTAAGAGCTAGGCTATAGTAAATGTCAATCTTCCAATACACTCTCCAAGATAACTGCCTAATGTACATTATTTATAAGACATAATTACATAAGATAGCAACCTTCATCAAGCTGTGGTCTAGTGGTTGATACAGGGCATCACCACATTAATGACCTAAGTTCAAATCGCAGCAATCATAGAACCGTGGATTATAAATCGGCCCAATTTTATGGGTTTCATATATATATATATATATATATATATATATATATATATATATNGTTTCATATATATATATATATATATATATATATATATATATATCAATGTTACCAACATCGACAGAAACAAAATATCGTCGAGGATCCGAAAACGAAAATATCGGCAACAAGGAAAATGGTGTCAATCCCATCCAACAAAAATATTCCAAGATAGGCCTCTCGGACTCAACCCTCCATGCAGCACTAGTGTCAATCCCATCCAACAAAATGGCGTCCACATCAGGTGTTTTCTGAATCTGCCTCACCCACAATCGGAGATTGTAGAAGACATATACCATGTCATTGAGGCATTGGGATTCCAACTTGTATGAGGGCCATAAATTATAAATTAATAATAATATTATAATTTATAATACATAATCTAGACTATAGAGGGTGATAGGGCATAAAATAATAATTTATAATTTATAATGAATTAAAAATTTAACTTGAAAATTTGTAACTTGTTGCGCTTCCTGATGTGCATTTTCTCAAATGCACTCCAGTTGCGCTCGCATCCTAAAGAGCTACGTGTTTGGCTAAGCACCCGAATGGGAAGTTTTTGTAGATGGGGTACTCTACCACCATAGCTTGTCCACCAAGCATCTACAACAAATAAGAGAAACATAAGAAAAGATATTGAAATTTGAAAGTTAAAAGTTGAAACAAAGTAAGAAGCTAGAACTTAAAACTTAGAACTAAGAACAAAGTAGTAAGAAGAGACATCAAAATGTGAAATTTAATGAAGCTTACCTGGCATTTAGGTCTTCCTATCTGCTATAGCCATTTGAAAGCCAAAAGTCCCACCAGACATCTTATATATTTCCATTTCTTTGGAAATCTTTGCACGATCTTCGTGACTTAGCACCATCGCCTCAACACATGTGAGGAATCCTTCCATAACCTCAAAATCCAAATCTAAAACCACATGAGTAAGAGAATGCAGGATTGAGGTAGATCCCCGCGGCATGAATCAAGCAATGAAGTGTATTGTTCCATCGTTGATCAATCACTCCCCATATCTGTAGTCGTTTCTGAAATCTATCATCTCCCTTGTCATCATAATAGGCACGGATTGCTTCTTTGGTCTTATCCATGGCCTTGTACAAGTAGTAGCCCATTGCGGGATTGTCTCCATCAACCAACCAAAGAACCTTTACCAAAGGTTCGCTAATGGCAACCACTTCCTCCACTCCCACCCAGAAGCTCTCACGGTATGACACTAGCCTGCATATGGCCTCCCCTTCTTGTTTACGGCTAAATGATAAATCATCCCACTCATGTAAAACAAACATCATCTTCAAGTCCCGCACACAAGCCAAGATAGATCAAAGAGATATGAAGCTAGTGGCAAAGCATGCAATTGCAGGACGCACCAACTCCCTGTTATTTGTGAATCTTCTCATCAAGCTAAGCACAGATGCATGATTATATATGAATATTGTGATGCTCTTAGTCGATTCAACAATGTCCTTGATATAAGGAAATTTTCCCATATCCTCTAAAATCAAATCTATACAATGTGCAGCACAAGGAGTCCAAAACAAGGTAGGATACCTCTGCATAAGCATCCTACCTGCAACAACATAGTTAGCAGCGTTGTCCGTCATGACTTGGACAACATGTTGTAGACCCACCTCTCGAATGAACTGATCCAATGAGTCACATAATAATGATGCATCTTTAATATGTGCAGATGCATCAATAGATTTAACAAGCATTGTCCCCCTGGGACAATTAACCAAGAAGTTAAGAAGTGTCATGCCCTTCTGGTCTGTCCAACCATTTGACATCACGGAGCATCTAGTGATTTCCCATGATGCCTTAAGTGTTGAGGTTTGAGTAGCTTCGAAAGATATTCTTATTTTATTTGACCAAGACAAAACCCTAAAGAATATTATTATATTATATTTGTTAAAACGACCCTACTGTGCCTTTGTAAAAGTCGGCCCTATTGTGCCTTGACAAGTAAAAATGTAAAATAAAAGGATAAAGTGACGGGTCGGCCCAGACCTAATTTTAGGTTGGCCAAACTACTATTTATAAGGGAGGCTAGCGCCTCACTTGAACACACATACACTATCTCTCAAGTCAAGAAGAGAAGTGCGCAACTCTCAGAGGGAGATGCTACTGCAGCTAGGAGGTGACGTTGTGGAGGATCTTGGTCTACTTCTTGGGTATATATTGGTTATGTGGTGTGCTACTCTTCCCTAGTAAAGGGTTTGAGAAGGATCTTCTGCTTTGTTAGTTCTCTCTTGGAGAGAGGCATTGTTCTTGGTTGTTGAATCTATATTGAGGAAGTTTGATGGGTTTTTCCCCTAGAGGGTTTTCCCAGGGTAAATCTTGTGTATGTTAAGGATGTTATTCTTTCATTGATCCTTTATATGCAGTTGTTGTGCTAATTGTTTAAAAGTAAAAGAAAATTAATCTAATTACCTGCTTATGACGAAATTTCAACATGGTACCAGAGCAAGCCTGAAAGAAGGCATTTTCATAGCACAAAAGAGCACGTTAAGCAAAACAAGGGCATAGGAAGACTCTTCTAACCCTAGCGCACCTTTTCCCTGGAAAGTTTTCAGTTTTGGACAAGTTTCAAAAATTAGGATTTATGCATAAACCCTAAAAGGTGACATCATCCACCTTGTTGGAGGACATTGGGAAAAGTAAGACCGTCTAGGAGCTCACCCTAGGAGGGCACATCTAGTCCCTAGATCAAAATTCTGAAATTCAAAGTTGAGGAATTAGGGTTTCCTCATAAAACCCTAGGTTTGCAGTACAAGTTGCAGTTGCAGTTGCAATATCAGTTGCAGTGCCAATTCCTTCATGCCAGTTGCTTTGCACTAGTTGCAGCACCAGTTACAATGCCAGTTGCAACACCAATTGCAGTGAAAGTTTATGTGAAGTGTTGGGACTGATTTTTGGTTGTCCTAGTGTGCTTTACCCTAGCAAATCTCCAACTACCTTTAGATTACAAGTTGGAGCACCTTTGAAGTTTTAAAGGTTCTTCATTGCATGTCGTTGTTGTTGGATGGTGCCACTACATGTGGATGTTGTCAGAGGTATATACTTAAATATGTTTAATCTATATCATTATCTTAAGGTTATTTGCAGGAGAAGGGATCTTTTGTCCAAACAACAACCGTAGATCTAGAAGGATCTCAGATCCAGCACATTCAGAGGAACAATGCACCCCAGGTTTGATTGTTTTGATATGCCTCTATTTATTATGGCATTATTGTGATCTTATGAACATCTAGGTTGCATTTTGATCTATCGAAGTTATGATTATCATACTAATCTATGGTCAAAGTTAAAGTTAGAAACTAACTTTAGTCAAAGTATTAGATTGATTAAGGTTGAGATTTTAGAGTTTATTTGCATTATATTCTCTAACTCAGATTTCTGTCAAGAAAGCATATTATCTTAGTACAGGGGACAGGTCAAAGAAAACACTTGTCATCTTTAGTGAAGGAGACTCGGAAGAAAAGCGACAACAATCATTCATGAAGACAAGACTCCGGGTTCCAAGCTTGATTGATTAAATTGATAAGTCTCAAATTTACACATATCAAGTTTGATAACTACCACACTACAAGTAAATAGTTGTGACAGCAATCTCTGAAAATTTCTATCACTATTAGATACAATGAATACTCAGTAGCATGTGAGCACTATTGATATAAATGCTTATTGTAACTGCTTACTAGATATAACTAACATCTCCTCTAGAAGATACTTATTGTTTTGTCTCCAGGTTACCTTGGAGGAATGATTGATCACAACACTAGAAGAGTGTTCTCATTTTCTTATTATTGTACTTCTTATTTTGACTCTTGTTTCAGGCATGTCACAAGTGATAGCTCTGAAGGAGCTACTGTGACGATTGTTTTTTTTATTTCTTATTATTATAAAAAGTATTATTCTTGTCTATTGTTTTCCTCTTGTTGTTCTTGTTCCGAGCAGATCACAGGTGATAACTATGAGGGAAGCTATAATGACGGTTGCAGGAGGCAACATATTAGATGGTCTCTAGTTTGAGACATGGAGCAGATTATCCAAGTTGTATACATGACCGTATACGTCCATGTACCAAAGAAGAAGAAGCTACTTTTGCAAGATACAGAACATCTCATATGGAGACTGATCATGAGGAGCAGAAGGCTCCAAAGATGACAGAACAAATCCCACTAATGCAGTTGATCACTCTTCAGATCATCAAGAAGA
>SNQJ01S0016272.1:183695-198088 GCA_010110895.2 Picea sitchensis | reverse complement strand
GATACCACCATCTAGCTATGTACTCATAAGCAATCTCTCTATATTGTTTCTTCCAATGGTCATCTAAGGTGGGTTGATATTGAGTGGGTTGAACATGAACTTGAGAAACATTGGCATTGTCAGAGCCAGAAGTGGGGGGAGGTCTGAAATAGCTTTGGATGTTATTCCTCTTTTTACTTTTAGGCGGATTCATGGTATATTCACTATCAAGGGGAGGAGGAATATAATGAAAGGGGTCTCTATGTCTAACACCAGTAGAATGAAGAGATGGAGAGTCCTCATAATCAAAAGTGGGGTTGGCTGCCCTCTTCCTCCCTATTTCATCCTGTATAGCTTTTTCCCTAGCCTTACGAACTTCGTAGTCATTAAGTACTTTTTGCATCTCTTCTCTAATATGCCCAATAACATCTAATGGTGCCTCACATGATTTAACTTGGCCTTTAACACCAACCAAGAGTTCTTTCAACCTACGAATGCCACCCCCCCCCCCTTGATGTATTTTTGACAATACTTGCAATACATTATACCTTCAATCACCTCGGCATGAACCCATGCGGCATCTTTAATTTTTGGGGCCATTTTAAATTTGTAAATGCAAACTCAAAGGCTAAATCAAAGGTGGAATTTGCACAATGCAAGCAAACTGAAAATGCAAAGAAGGAACCTTGTCTTAGACTCTTACAAGTTTCAAACTTTCAAACATTCAACAATCAAGATTCAACTTTCAAGATGGAAAAAAATGAGTGGAAATTGTTCAACATACCTCTAGAGTCTCCTCCAAACTCCTCCAAACTTGAAGATGAACCATAGCCTCCTAGTTGAGATGCCAAATCCACCACAAACTGCCCAAAACACTTGCCCAATAAACTCCTCAAGGCTGCTCCTCAAGAATCAATGCTGCTCCAAAACCCAAAAGCTCCAAAATGCTCCCAAATGATGAATGAGAGAGGTGTGAGGCTATTAGAGGGGGTTGTTGTGTCTTTATAGCATGTTGTTAGGCTTTAGGAGGGTAAGGGGTTTTAAAAAACCAAAAAAAAAAAAAGTTTTGGGATCCGCGGGCATCCTTGAGAAAAACTTAACCGAACCGACTGATTCGGTCATAAATCGATCGACCGGTTCGGTTTTTCTACCGGTTCGAACCGATCCACCTTCTAACGATCAAATTGGTCGATTCTGATTCCGGTTTGACGGTTTTTAAAACACTGATCAGTACATGGTTAAGCCTAGACATGTTCACTTGATTGCGGCAAAATATGTTCACTTGATTGTGGGCCCCACATGGGTCGCCACCTCATCCTGCCACATCATCACATGTGCCACCTCATCACTAAAAAAGCAAACTTGTCCAAATACCCTTGAATTTATACTCATCGGAAGCAGAATTGGACAAGGAGTAAGAATATGTTATCAAATAACTGATATGAGGGGTCTATAATATCATCATGGGCAAGAAGTAGCAAAACCCTAGTTGTAAACCTTCCACCAAGAAGAAATGCCAAAATAGTCCAAAAATGTCTTCCTTCAACAAGTGCGCCTCACAATTTTAGCCAAAACCCTAAGATAGAGCTCAAATTTCAGACCTCACTAATGAGTGAGTCAAAGATTATGAAATTATGAGTTAAAACCCACAATATATACATACCAATGACCTTTATTAAAATTTAGGTCATCAAAAGGCCAACAAGGCCAAAATACACAATAATATTGTTTTACATTAAATTGTCATAAATTAAAACCTAATCAAGCAAAAGGAAGACGGCATGCCCCTTCTAGGGTGACGTTAGCCCTTTCTAGGGCAAATGCAGCCTCCTGGAGCAAAACGTTAGCCCTCCTTGGGCTTCTCCAACCTGCCACACTGCCATGATTGTCCCCCAAAATGTCCATAAGGCTAGATGACATCATGGGCCTCCTAGGTGACGCCCTGGGCCTTCCAAGGCCAACGTTCCAATGAAGAGGGAACAACCCCCCTAGGTAAAGCTCTGTCAAGGTGCCTCTTTGGAACGTCATCCTCTTCTCCAGTGCAAACCCCTATATCCTGTCTCTGCCCCCTGTTGGGGTCTCAGCATCCATCTGGTGGGCTCTTCAACCCCATGGAGGTCTGAACTAATCATCTCCCCATGTGTACCTGTCCAATGTGGTACCTGTCCGTCGAGCATGATCCTGCACATCAACAGTTATGCCCTCCATGGGCTCATAAGTCACAAGGATCATAGCAATGTCAATCACATCTCATCATCAATATTATTAAACATGTGCATAAAACCCCTTTTACCCCGGTCAAGTGCTCAAAGACATTATACAAATCTGCAATACAAAGTGGAGGTGTTGAAAGGGAGAAAAGATGGGCCCTCCAGGGCCATGCTCAAGTTGATCTAGCTCTCGATACTCCATGTCTAGGACCTATGGGCCTCAAGACATGATCTCCTAGTTATCCCTAAAAGTGGGGGATAACAACTGGCTCCAACTCGAGGACATGTGCTCACCGTAGAGCGCATGAGAACCTCAGCATCTCTGGCATAACCTGTAACCTGCTTGATCTCAATAGCACTATCAGTAATCATTTGGGGTGATGATATCACCCCAAGCTCATATATATATATATATATATATAAGACTGAAATAAAAGCAATCATATGTACAAGTGTGAAAGCAAGCTACCTCTAGCATGCAATGCAATGGTATATACAATGAATGCAAAATGCCTACCTACTTACCTGTACTTACCTGTTGGTTAGATGTTCGATGTGGTCAAACGATCAGTGAAACCCATCCAGCAACGTCCCACAATACCTGCCTTTGTGCTTCATCATAAGCCAAAATAGTGATTAGTTAAGCACAACAATAACATGAGTTAGA
This sequence comes from Picea sitchensis, assembly GCA_010110895.2. NCBI lineage: Eukaryota > Viridiplantae > Streptophyta > Pinopsida > Pinales > Pinaceae > Picea > Picea sitchensis. Next base: position 195,232 of record SNQJ01S0016272.1, on the reverse strand, counting down.
AAATGTATCATATCAATGGAAACTCTAAGGTCTAGCTCATGGAGGCGGGTGGGAGGGAAAAAGCGATGCCAAGACACACTCTCAGGAGAGTGCTCAATCCATCTCAGAAATGGATCATGAAAAGTCAAAGGTTCAAAAGACCAACTCGAGGAATCTGAATGCTGGCTACCTTGGACGTCTTCACAACTTGAGGCCTGAGAAGGGATTAGCAAGAACTAAAAGAATAACTGACAATTCCTTTAGGGGAAGCTGGAAAACTGTGACAATAAGCTTCTTCTTGAGGTTCTCAACTTTCCCCTAAAATCCAGAATGAGGTTTTGTCTTAAAGGAGACTTGGGATAAGGGACATGTTTCCAAACCATACCTTCAATGACATAGCGCGGTAAAGTAATCAAAGGGAGGTGGAAAACCTTATCACAAGCATCCTGCTTCATTGAAGTAACCTCCTCACTTTTATCAAGATCTGAGCAGACTGATGGTTGATAACTTTCTTCATCGAATAGATCTAAGTGCTCAGAGGGATAGTCATCAAAGTCCTCAAGGTATGACCGAAAATTATTAGGAGAGCATAGCATCAAGTCATCCTTGGGTGTCTAAATAAAATTGGTAATTATGTCAAGTCCTTGTCGCCAAATATCAAATTTGGTAATGTCATATGATAGTTGTAAGGGCAGCTTTTGGAAATGATCCTCAATGTCGTAAATGGGATCCCCATCATATCCAATCACATCCCATTTACGCTTCCCGACATGTATGAATTCATCAATATTATCAACAAAATCCTCATTTTCATCATAACATGAAGGGGTTAAGACATCCAACACTTCTTTACTCTCCACATCATAAGATAAAGAATCATAAAAAATTTGGAAGGGGAAATGACTCACCTTGCTTAATCCTTCATGTGCAGGAGCTTCAAGTATTTGGATAACTTCACCAAGTGGAAGATCTGCCTCTACATCTTCCGTCTTGAGATATAGAGGATCTAGCTTGTCCAAGGATTCCATTTCTTCTTCACTCTTTGAATCATAGAACAAGGTATCATCAAAAACCTGGAAAGGAAAATGACTTACCTCATTCTCCTCATCTTGTGCGGGAGGGATAGGATCTTGGAGGGCTTCATCAGACTGAGGAGCGATTATTGGTGCTTCATCCTCATAATTCACTTCTCTAGTTGTATCTTCACTGCATTCTATTGAATCATGGGAGAAATCTTGCTCCTCTTCAAGGGGTTGACAATGTTCTTCATAAATCTCTTCTTTCATATCAGAGAGTTCTTGGTGTTGAACATGATACGCATTCCTAAGATTTTCTACAATCTCAGTGGTGAATCCTTCGTCTTCCAAGGCTATTGTGAGATTTTGAAGGACATCTTCATACATTTGGCAACGTGGTTTGGTAAAATCAACAAACCTACTGATGAGGTGTACGAAAGATAATATACCCCTATCTTCGCAACAACCCTTAAACCAATCTTGCAAGAAGGATGGTAGAGTGAGTATGAATAATTTTATCAGAACATCCTCCCCTCCCAATTCTACCTTGCTTATATACTCCAAAAAATTTATGATGTGAGGAGTTGGGAGGCCACAAAATCTTGGAAGGTTGTTTGACCATTTTGTATCAAAACGGGTTGGGTATCCTTGAAGGCTTTTGAAATCAATAGTTAGATACAGTTGTTCTCGGGACACCATGATCCCATAACTTGGAAATATCACAGAGTTGAGAGTAAGGTGGCACCTGGGAAATGGTTAGTGGAGTCGCCAGATAATTTGCTTGAAATTATCAAAAGATAAGGGAAACCACCCTAAGTGGAGTCGTCGAGTAAGCTTGTAAGATAAAGACTCTTGAGTTAAGGTTTACCGAAAAGTGTCGTCTTGAGGAGAATTGACTCAGTGTTCCTCGGCAACGGCACCAAATGTTATCACAATATTTGTAGTTAAGCCAATAGACAGATGAAAGGAGGTCAAACTGGCGTAACTGAACCAATCCCACCACTGTCACCTCAATGGGAAGGTTCTTTTTGTTTAGGGAGGTAAGGCCCAAGGGAGACGTCCCCGGTGACCTGGGGTTTTGAAAAGGCAAAAGGCTTGAAAGAGCTAAGAGATAATATTTCTCCCTCACAAGTCACCACCTAATCAAAAAGTTTGGCTTAATAGCCAATGAAGATAAAAGATAACCGAAAGTAGTAACCAAGAAGTGTACCTGCCCGAGACAAAGCAACAAAGAAACTGTACATGTGTAAGCTTATTTGTTGGTTAGTACTACATATAATCAATGACTTTTCTCATAATAAGCTATTTGAGCAATAATATTGACGAAGTAAGTCAATGTTTGTACAATAGAAATGATTACAATATCGCTTCTCAATAGATGCTAAAGAAACTTTGGCATTCAATGTAACAATGTCAACACTTTATAAACAATGCCTTAACCAATCATTCAATTGCTTTAGAAGTAAAATGAATGTTGCACAAAGGTGTTTATAGCATAAGGAGGTGACGGCAGCAATAGGGTTAGTAGGATTAGTCTAGGCTAGGGTTAGTAAGAGTTAGAATTTGGTCAAAGTTTAGAAGTTTGTTTGTGATCGAGTTACTCAATGCAAGAGGTCTTAGACCAGTGTGCTACTAGGGCATATGGAGTCAAAAGAGGCCGCAAAGGTTGAAGGACTAAATGATAATGAAATACCAAAGACAAGAGAGTTAAATGTTGAGGTGTTGCTAAGGCAAGGCCTCAACAATGAAACCCTAGGGTAGAAAGGCTCACTAAGGTGTAGAAACCCTAGGCCTTAGTGCTTTCTCCTCCTTCTTTAGCTTGTTGGCAAGATGAAATCGACTAGCTTGAACAAGAGTTCATAGGGCTAAAGACAAGAGAGTTAAAAGGTGAAATGTTGTTAGAGCAAGGCTTCATCAAACAAACCCTAGGGGAAAACGGCTCATCAAGGTGTAGAAACCCTAGGCCTTGATGCGTCTTCCTCCTTCTTAGCTTAATAACAAGAGAAAAAACGGCTAGCTTAGTAGAGTAGAGATAGAGTGTTGTTATGGCAAGGCTCTATCTTACTTCAGCAAAATCAAAATAGCTCTTAACTTGGTAGGGACATGAGATAAGGACATTAACTAGTGCTTGTCACCTAGGATTTGATTTCAGCAAATTATAATAACAAATGCAAGTAAACAAAACTATAACCATTCAATTAAGAAGTGTTGCAGAAATTCACTTACATAAACCATGCATTCAAGTAGAAAAACCCTAGTTGTAAACCTTCCACCAAGAAGAAATGCCAAAATAGTCCAAAAATGTCTTCCTTCAACAAGTGYGCCTCACAATTTCAGCCAAAACCTTAAGATATGGCRCAAATTTCAGACCTCACTAATGARTGAGTCAAAGATGATGAAATTATGAGAGTTAAAACCCTCAATATATACATACTAATGACCTTTATTAAAACTTAGGTCATCAAAAGGCCATCAAGGCCAAAATACACAATAATATTGTTTTACATTAAATTGTCATAAATTAAACCCTAATCAAGCAAAAGGAAGACGGCATGCCCCTTCTAGGGTGACGTTAGCCCTTTCTAGGGCAAATGCAGCCTCCTGGAGCAAAACGTTAGCCCTCTTGGGCTTCTCCAACTTGCCACACTACCATGACTGTCCCCCAAAACATCCATAAGGTTGGATGACGTCATGGGCCTCCTGGGTCACGTCCTGGGCCTTCCAAGGCCAACGTTCCAATGAAGAGGGAACAAGCCCCCTAGGTAAAGCTCTGCCAGGGTGCCTCTGTGGAACGTCCTCCTCTTCTCCGGTGCAAAGCCCTTTGTCCTGTCTCAGCCCCCTGTTGGGGTCTCAGCATCCATCTGGTGGGCTCTTCAACCCCATGGAGGTCCGAACTAATCATCTCCCCATGTGTACCTATCCAATGTGGTACCTGTCCGTCGAGCATGATCCTGCACATCAACAGCTACGCCCTCCATGGGCTCATAAGTCACAGGGATCATAGCAATGTCAATCACATCTCATTATCAATATTAATAAACATGTGCATAAAACCCCTTTTACCCCAATCAAGTGCTCAAAGACATTATACAAATCTGCAATACAAGTTTGGAGGAGGTGACAGGGCATCGTATTGGGCTAGTGTCCACTGGAAAAGGGATGTTTCCGGAAGAGATTAAATCCAATCCATGTAGATGAGTGAGGTGGATAAGGGATGTCCTGACACGAGGTGCAGTGAAAGCAGGGAAATGCAGGGCTTACCTGTGGGTGCCTTTGTAGAAGACGAGTTGCACCTGTCCTGGATGCAAATGTTTCCAAGCCCATTCATGCCTTTTATTCTTTATTCTTTATTTATTTTTCTTCAAGAAGCTAATCAGGGGACACTGCCCTGGCATGGTGACCAGTGGTGGTAGTGTTACCCACAAGTACTTTCACAGAAATGAGAAGGTTGGCTCGTGATGAGACCCACTTTCTCTTGGCCATGCAACCAAGAGCCACTACCCTGGCGTGGTAACCAACTGCTAGTAGTGTCATACTGCTAGGTACCCATGGACCTAATAGGCTGGCTCATGATGAGACCCCCTATCCTCTGATTAGGTCTTGTTTTAGTATTTTATGGGTCCCTCTTGTTTCTTGCCGAGAAGCCTTTTACTGCTTTCTCGAGGATCCCTGGCAAAGCATCTCGAGGTTTTATTTCTTAGGCTTTTATCTTTTGCCAGCTTGCTTTTACCTTCTGGGCCTTTAGCCCCTTCTTCCCACAAGGCAAGGTGCAACCCTTAAATGATTGGCCAACCCCATGTTGAAACAAATGTAATGGGATAGATGAGCGAGAAGCAAGATGGAAAAGTGGTAATATGATGGGAGCGGACGATGACTTTTCAGAAACCCCCCCAATGGCAACTCAAAACCTATGGGCACAGGCTTACTAGGGCATCCTGTCATTCCCCCAAGACATGGTCAAGTGGACAAGTATAAGATCCAAGCATTTGTTAGAAACAAAAGGAATTAAATGCACATATTCAAAGGTTTAGAGGATCAGAGTGACACATACCATGATACCCGGACTCATTACCTTATGGAGCAAGAACCATCTCTGATACAAGACCAAGCCGAAGGTGATGGATGTTGTTGCATCTGACAAAGTGTTGGCGCTGAAAGGGAGAAAAGATGGGCCCTCCAGGGCCATGCTCAAGTCGATCTGGCTCTCGATACTCCATGTCTAGGACCTGTGGACCTCGAGACATGATCTCCTAGTTATCCCTAAAAGTGGGGGATAACATGGCCTTTTCAACTTCAACCCTTGTGGCCACAAATTTTGTCATTGGCCCATGCCAACATTGATTACATACTATTGCGTGTCAAGTAAGTTCATCCAAGGTGTCCATTTCTTCAACCCATAGTCACTTCAAGTCCTTTGCAACCTTTTTTGCATGTATGTATGAGTGTTCCACTGGAGCAGACACATCGATGGTCACCTTAATTCTTTCTTGGACATATTTTAACATGAACACTCCTTGTACAATAGGAGTATCAAGAATTGATCTCCTTGGCAAGCCCTAAATTCCTTGCAATTGTTGCTCCACAAACTATATTTGTTTGTCCTTTTCCTTCATCTCTTACTACATCTCCTTGTAACTTTTTGTGACCATCCAATGGGTCACTTTTCATAGCTCCATGGCATTTGATTTTGACAAATGTGTTTTTACCTAAATAAATAGATAATATTTTGCTATCATGAGGACTTTTACCTCATCCATTGTCCTAGCGACAACGACTTAAAATTATTTTATTGCTTTCTTCCTCAAATAACCATTAAACATGTGGTTGGTCTCCTAACTTTTGTTTTTTCCCTTCTGCCTCTAGAACAACATCCATAGTCACACATCATTTCTCGAACCTTTATGCCACAACTAACATTTTTCTTTTTTTTAAGAAATTTCTATCCCTTATCCCCTTAGTCAATCATTGTTATTTTATGTTTGGATAGGTTTGATATAGAGTACTTTGTTGTATGTCTTTGTCGTTCATCCCTCTCCCCCATCTATTGTGTTTCTTAGTTTATTTTTTTGTCTGTGTCCTATCTTTCTCAAAACCTTATTTTTCTGTCTATGTCCTATCTTTCTCAAAACCTTCATTTTTTGTCCATGCCTATCTTTCTCAAAACCTTCTTTTTATGTTTGTATCTTATCTTTCTAGAAACCTTCTTGGCTCTCAATTATTTTGGTTTTGTCATATCCTTTCACTTGTATTTTTTAATTGCTTTTTTCTTGGTTTTCCAATTTGCTTTCCTCTAACTTCTTTCATTTTTCTTCGATCTTTTTTCTTATGTATTCATTTTCCTTTAACATTTCCTCGTCCCTTATTATTTTTTCTCTAAATTTTTATTTTTCTCCTTTGGATTTCTTCTTCCCCCTTGGCCTTTTGCTCTTCTTTTTCTTTCTTTCTTTTGGCCTGATACTCTCTTTCCTCTGTTGCTTATTTTTTCCTTTTTAATTGTTCAAGAACCTTTGTGAGCTCCTTTTGTTGTGGCAATTCTATCTTTTTCTCAATAAGGGGATTGATTTTATGTGCAAGCAAGTTTTATTGGCATGCCCTTCGTCTTGTCCTTGTCTTCTTTCAAGGACATGTCGTTACGCTTTCCCTTCCCTTCCACTATGTATCCTTCCTTGGTGACCTTGCTTGTCTTCTTTCTCTTTATGTTTTCATCCTCAACATGTCCTTCTAGCATCTGATTTTCTTTGAGTCGTCCCCACCATCCCTTTTTAAATCTACCAAACTTCTTCCTCAAGCCTCGTTTAAAGGTCCTTTGTTCGCATTGCATACCTAATAGGGTCTACTTCAACATCTTGTTTTGTCATTCTGCCATCCCTTTCAGAAGCTCTCTCCTTATACTCGTTTATAAAGTTTTAAACTTCTCTATATACCAGTAGGTTCCCATGTTCGTCCTCCTCCACATCCAAAACTTTGTATTACATCAAGTTGAGGACAACCTTTTTTGCTTTCCCTACTTGCTGCTCAAACTGGCCCTCGAAGTCTATCAAGTTGTACCCTATTGTGTCATTGTTCATTATCTTAAATACTTGAGATTCTTTATCTTCAAAGATGCCCTTCATGACACAGGTTGTCTTTCCTATCTAAATATCCACATTGTGCATCCACTTGTACTTTTCCTTCATATATAAGGCTTTCTTCTCCACCCAAAACTCTTGCCCTTATAGAAACCGATGAGGACCCCTAGCAAGTCATACCTCTCCAAACTTGAGAGGATAAAATTAGGGTCTAGACAATATGCCTCTTTAGTCAATATCTCCAATGTGTCCCGTATATAAACTTCCCTTGCTAGCCTTAGTGACAATTTGTAAAAAGAACAATTTGCTTTTCTTTGCGCTAAAGGAAATGATTTGTCTCGACGACTTATCTTCCAATTCCTAAATGCATGCCTCTAGGCTTTACAAATTGCAGGAGTGTTGTGGGGTTGTTTAGGAAGACCCACACTCGAATGTACAAAATGTGGGATGCTCGAACCAATCCCCAATTCTCTCTATACAAAGTCATTACATCAACTCAAACCACAACTTACAAGACCTTGTCCTCACCCTCACCTTTTAAATTTGAACACCGATGTCGAAAGCCCAATAGTCATGCTCTTCAGAAAAAACAACTTAGGTGGGACAATTAAAGTTATAAACTAAAATAACATGTAGCCATTTGATGTGAAGTATAATCACATAAACAAGCTACACAAGACATTCATTCAGACATTTACAAATATTATGGATATAATAATAACACACCTTGTCATCATAACATTAAGCTCATAATCATGGAGATAATTACAATCTAGAAGTGGTTCCAAACAAGAATAGAGCCATACAAACCACGAACCAAAGCACTACTATGTACCTCCCACTGTGCAATCTAGCATAAATCTCCCTCACCTATGTATACAAAGTACGACTTGTGTATGGATAACAATATAACATAATAACAATAATCAATTATGCATGTGCATATCTCACATATACCCACATCTCTTGTGTCGCTGGTGCAAGGCATAAACGCAATCTAACAACATTAGTTATAGGTTGGATTTAGTTATGTGCCAAAGTCAATCCACCACTTTTCCATTAATTCTTCCATTACCTCATTAATTTGAGGTTTCAACCAACATGTGGACACTTGATGCAGTCACCTCAACTGTAGGGCAATCACGAAACTTTGCTGCAAAGCAATCACAGAACTGAACAAAACAGAGTTTAAAGTTTAAACTGAGCAGAAAACACAATCATTCATATAGTAAATGAATCTTTCATACTCAAAAAAAAAAAACCTTTATTGAATTGCCAGAATTACTACAAACTAAAACCCCATCTGAAGAAGGGCACGCAATATTTCTCTCTCAGGTTCTGGAAATACAGTCCCTGTTTCTAAACCCTGGAAGCCAAATAACCAAAAAACAAGAATCCAAAAATCCCCCTCTTCTCCCAGCTCCCTCCTTTTTTTTGTAGACCCCAGATTACATTGTAATCTTCGTCTAAAAGGTTGCTACTATCTTTATTAATTAGCTAAAAACAAAGCAAATGAAACAGATCCCTAAAATCACTGAGCAGAATGACAAAAGATTGCCACAATCTTTATTAACTTACTGAAAACAGAACAAATGAAACAAATCCCTAAAATCACTGAGCAAAATGACAGGAACTGACAGACATGGAAAAATCAGTTATTGAATGTGGGAGAAATCTGTTAGAACTTAGCAAGGATGCTCCGCATCATCCCACCCTTCTTTTAGAAATTTTGAATCTTCTGGTTCAAGATCACTTAGTGTAGCTGCTCGGCTGTACTTAAGTAAGTCAGTCTATGTGATCCAAGTGTTGTTGGAATTTGGCAGACCCTCCCACTTAACAAAATATAGCTTATATGACTTGGAACGTGTTGCAAAGAATTTGGTGTCTAACACTTGTTCAACCGGTTATCTATTTTTCTTTGGCAAGTGTTTGGTCCAATTGTTCTCCTTCTCATTCTGATCACATCCATCTGGTCATCATTTGTCCCAGGTAAGTGTGAGTGAAGGTCAACAAAAATAGGACTGATGTCTAGATCCTCTGACAGATCAATCAGATAAGCATTTTCATTTATCTTTTTCATAATTCTACAAGGACCGAATTTCTTAGGCTTTAACTTGTTGTAAGTACCTTTGGGGTACCTATCCTTGCACAAATGTATCATGACCATTTTTCCTCCCTGAAAGATTTTTTTCCTCCTATGCAGATCAACATGTTTCTCATATTGTTCATTCATTCACAGCAATTTGTGCTCAACTTGTTGATGTATTTCACGAATATTCTCTACAAAATTAGTAGCATCTGGACTGATATATGGATTTGCAGGCAGATCAACTAAGTCTACAATTCGTTTAGGATTGATACCATATACAACTTGAAATGTGGATTTTCCTGTAGAACTATTTATGCTGAAATTAAGGGCAAATTCAGCTTGGGGTACTACTAAATCCCATTGACGTGGATTGTCACACACTAGGCACCTTAATAAATTTCCCATACTCCTACTCACCACCACTATTTGACCGTCAGTTTGGGGTGGTATGCTTAACTGAATTGCAACCTGGTATCCAATTTTTTCAACAAGACCCTCCAAAAGTGACCTAAGAATTTGGTGTCCCTGTCACTGGTTGTAGTTTTTGAAATACCATGTAACCGTACTATTTCCCTAAAGAACAAATGCGCAACTTGGCTTTGCATCATTTGTCTTTCTACAAAGTATGAAATGGGCCATTTTGGAAAAGCAGCCCACTACCACAAACAGTAAGTCATAACACTTTTGGGTCCACGGCAGTCGCAAGACAAAATCCATGGAAATATCAATCCATGGTTTTTTTGGCACAGGTAAAGGCATATAAAGGCATGTATTTTGTTGTCCGTTTGCTATTTGACACACCCTATTGTAACTTGAGATTGTTTCTGGCTGATTAGAAACAATGCCAAGACATCTTGAAACCTACTTCAGGCCACAAGTTGGCTCTTGGACCAGAGGGGGCTCCCTCAAAGACAAAAAGAAACTGACTGCCTATTGTCACTAGACATCAGCTTACATCATTCAACTCAGGATACCAGATTTAAATGATAAGCAATATAAACAAGGTAAGCAGGGTTTCAGTATTAAATGGTAGCTAACTGGAGGAAAAACTGCAAATCTCATAAGTTCAGAGGCCTTTCTATTGGGCATGGAGTCTCATTGGCCTAAGCAAATAAGTTGTAAATGATAGGTGGAGGAATAATAAGAAGACATTTAAATCTCAAACATAATAGAAAGAAAAAACAATCTCTATCAATCCGAGATGAATAAAGTGAGTTGGGCATAAAGATTATGAATCCAGCATACAAAATGAACATTTGAATCTGCGCATTTTTAAAAAATGAATCCAGGCATGAACCATTCAAAATATAATTCCAATTACAGTATTTGAATATATAACTTCATAGCAAAAGGTCATAACAGAAATATTTTAACTATTTCATAAATACACTCGTTGACAGTAGATGTGGTACCAAATTGTCATGCTGTAAATCAAATTGCATTGCAATCAAGATCAAATTTGAGAAAATAAGAAGCTGAATACAATAACAGAGAGAAAACAGGGCTCAGAAACAATGAAATATGAATCTTCAAAAAGATCTCTGACTTAGAGATTTACAAAAGAATGGTCGGGCTCATTCTCCAAGAGAAACCCAGTCCCTTTCGCTGACAAAAATTCCCTGATCTCCCCTAGAAGTCTTCCATTCTCTCTTTTATTCTCTTTTGAATGCTGAATGAATCCTTCAATTCTGAAAATGATTGCTCAACTACTGCCTATAATTTTCCAACTGATTTTCTAAAATAGAATATGATGCTTGAGAGAGCTTGACACCTCCCAGGTCAACTGTCCCATTTCTCTGAAAAGGATTCTTGTTGTTATCATTAAGTCTCCAATATTCTCTTGCTGCCACCTGTTTTCTGCCAAAAGATTTCTCCTCCATCTCAAAATTCTGCTTCCCTTTTCCTTTTACACTCATTGGATGCCCTTTTCAAAACTAGAGCTGACTAATTCATTTTATCAACAATTATTTTCCAGCTATAAATAAATTCCTGGCAATTTCTACCCCAAGATAATAAACTTTAACAACTCAATCTCTTCCTCTCAAACAACTCTCCATAGTGGCAATTTGTCAATTGTCGGAATTTCAGACTTTATCTCTTCTCCAACATATTTAATGCTTTTTTAATGACAAGGATATAAAGACGACATTTCTTTCTCACTGTTTCCCACTGACTTTGAACAATATAGGCAATGGCATCATAAATAAATAAATTCCAGGTTTTCTATGCCAATTTCTGCTCAAAGATTAAACATGACTTTGATTGCATTTCCAATACCAACATTAGTCTTGTTATCCCCGATATCTAGGGATAACTAGGAGATCATGTCTCGAGGCCCACATGGTCCTAGACATGGAGTACCGAGAGCAGGAGTGACTTGAGCAT
>SNQJ01S0016272.1:161505-183685 GCA_010110895.2 Picea sitchensis | reverse complement strand
GATGTTGTTGGAAGAGGTTTCTTCCAGAGAGTGTCCAGCACCAGCTTCAGGCTCTGAGACTTCCTGATCCGGCCTGTTGTCGAGACCCAGAGAGGGAGGTTAGCACCGATGGACTGTGCTTGTGAAGGTGTATACTCCCGGGTGGAATAGGCATGTGGGGAATGAGAGTCTAGTAGTAGTGGGCGTAAGATGGCATCCTGGGGAGAATCCTTCCAGATTCTAAATGTTGTTTTCCCTATAACCTCAGCCTAGCTAGGATTCCTTGCCTTGGGGGTGGAGCTTAGTCCCAGCTTGGGGGTGATCCACTGCTGAGTTGATGTGCAGTGTGGTCTAAGGCTGGGTGGTTCGTGGAAGGCCTGCACTTGGTTGGTGGATCCACCATTGTTACAAGATAAGTGTCTAACTATGTTTTATCACATTTTATCGATATGTTTTGTATCTTTGTGTATTAAAATGATCATGCATTCTACTGTGCATTGGGATTAATGTATTTGCCATGGATTATTTATGTTAAAATGTCTCTTATGAGTACTCTGAGCTTAAATGTATTTCATTGCGTAAATGCACGTGATTAGCTATGAATGAGAATGTGTTATTCCGCGTAGTCCTACACAGTAGCCAAGGTGCGCTACAGTTTTTCTGGTTTATCTGCCAAGTAGTCTTATAGTAACCCGGGGTAGTTGAGTGAAAAGGGGTGTTACAATCAAAGTCATATTAGCCACCACTAGAGCCATATTTCTTCCCGTGAATAATTAACTGCAGCTGGTCATATCCAGCTAACACACCAGCCCCAGCAATAGCACAAAGGATATTTGCACCTGCACCCTTGAAGAATGACTTGGCACCTTCATTTTTTACTATCTGATTAAATGCATCCAACAAATTTTTATACTTAACTGTCTCATCGGAAGTCATTATCATTCTTCCTCGTACAGTATCTATAGAATACGAAGTAATACCCCAACCAAAAAGAAAACTTGCAAGGAAGTTATTCTGGAGAGCACCAGTCAAAACAATTGGCTTCAGAGAATCATACATTCCAAAGTATAAACCACGATAGACTAAGATTCCCACATAGGAAATGTTGAACCCACGATAGAGACCAGCAATTCCATCAAATTTCAATGTCTTCTTGTAGACATCAACAAGCCCATTAAATTGCCTCTCCCCTCCTTTGTTTGCAGCCTTGGAATCACTAACCAGCCGAGTTCGAGCATAGTCCAAAGAACAAACAAAAACGAGAGAAGATGTGTCAGCTGCACCACCAGAGGCCAGGCTTCCTGCAAACTATTTTCAGTAACCATCCCATGTTATGTGACGCAGTGGGTGTACTACCCGATCTTTGAACACATAGCTTGTATTCTTTACTGCAACATGTGCTAACGACAAAGAGTTCTTGCATATCCAGAAGGTGGTATGGAAACAGACCCAAATGCCTGGGCAAAATTGTGAAGGTGGCTAGGCATAAAACATATTTATTCGACCTCCAAAAACTTGGTTGCTATAAACTTTGCCAATGTTTGAAAATAGTCGATCTATATCAAATAAAACGTTCTCTGTCTCTTCCCATCTACCCTCAGCGAACAGGCCCTGTAACAAAGAATTCTTCATTTTATATGCTGATTTGATTGAGTTCTGCATTGATCACACCAGGCTGGAAATACTTTTTGCTAGACGGCAAGAGGTGAAGAGCTCTTTTCCAAGGCTTGACCAGATCTGACATTGTGTCATCTGCTGCTCCGTGCTTTCTTCAAAACCATTATGCCACCTTTCGATCATATATGCATTTTGGGGGGTCTCTATGGTTTTAAAAAACCATCGAGGTGGGGGGCACAATTCATACCCAAGCGCCACGTGTTCTCCATTAAAACCACGATTTGGCTTTTCAGACACACCCCCCCTTACGTTATCCGTCGAGCATTTTAGGGGTCCAAAATAAATGCTAATCATTGATCTTCTTTTTCACAAGCCATTGGATCTTTGCCTTGAAAATTGCTTCATATGGCTATTTTGACTTAGGATAAGGATGGTATAAGAACCACGCAACCATATTTAGATATAAAGCTCATGACATTTTAGACATTTTTAAATAAAATTATTATTTAATACTAAGTCTTTGGAAGAGTAGAAGAAATTGGTTTTTGGAGACGAGAATAGGCTTGTATAAAGCATTGATTTTGGAACAACCAAAGCTTATGATTGTGATCAAATGGACAATAGGCCAGGAAAATTTTCCTCGAGGAAAAGCTTTTAAAATGTGATGACTAGGCATGAGTGTTTATGACAAAGACTTACTTGAGGTGACAAGAAATAGGTGGGTCTTTGCAAAATTTTGTGAAATTTCAAAAAAAAATTGGTGATGTTACAACACACCCTACAAGAAAAAACAAACATGTTCACATCTCTTCTCATTTTAGGCCAAAAGAATTTTTCTCTCACTATTTCAAAGGTCTTATCCCTCCCAAAATGTCCGCCTAACCAATTTGAGTGCATCTCTCTCACAAGTTTTTCTCACCTTCATCCAAGGGGAATGCAAAGTTGAGAACCCTTAAACAAAAAGCCATCCAATAATAAGAAGTCTTCAAATGAATGTGAACCAAAGGTCTCATCCCTCCCAAAGTGTCCACCTAACCAATTTGAGTGCATCTCTCTCACAAGTTTTTCTCGCCTTCATCCAAGGGGAATGCAAAGTTGAGAACCCTTAAACAAAAAGCCATCCAATAATAAGAAGTCTTCAAATGAATGTGAACCAGTAAGGTCTTGTCGACTTAGAATTGCAATAATGCTACCAAAGTATGGATCATTGGCATATTCACTCTTCATTTCTTCAAAGCCAACCAATCCATTAGTCATTACCACCAACATATGTTGCCTTCTACTTATGGCATTAGCCACTACATTGGTTTTACCACTCCTATGTTTCACAACAAATGTATAGGCCTACAAAAATGAATCCCATTTGGCATGTTTGTGGGACAACTTACTCTGGGAATTTATGTACTTCAAGGTTGGATTATCAATCATCAAAATGAATACGTTATGCAGAAGGTAATGCCTCCAATATTTTAAGGCTTGTACCACGACGTAGAATTCCTTATCATAAACTTTTGATTAGCTTCATTTAATTTCTCACTGAAAAAGACCACATGTTTACCTTGTTGGCTTAATACTCCTCCAATTGCAACTACTGAAGCATCACATTCAATCGTAAAGAGTTTCTCAGAGTCTGGTATAGTAAGAATGGGTGCTTCAGTAAACCTTCTTTGAGTTGTTCAAAACTCACAACAACTACTTTTGTCCAAGTAAAGACATTCCCTCTTGTGCAATCAGTCAAGTGGGTGTTGATGATTGCAGCTTCATGAGACATTCTCCAGATCGTACTCTGTTGGATTGAGTTGAGATGATCTGTGAGAACGCCTATGTGATAGGTGAGTCATACTCCTCTGGACTGAGTTGAGATGACTTGTGTTGGTCTCTTGTCGTGCTCCTCCGGACTAAGTTGAAATGACTTGAGATGGTCTCTTGTCGTACTCTATGGACTTAGTTGAGTCAACTTGAGATGGCTCTCCAGTTCAGACTCCTATGGATTTAGTTGAGTTGATCTGTTGAGAGTGTTGTCCCTTCTGGATGAGCACATGTGGACTTGTCCCTAGTGGCATAGCACTAGAGGATGTTTGTGAGATCCCTTACTATATTGTCTAAGAGTAAGATTATTGTAAAACCCTATTTTGTATTGTGAAGGGTACAAGTCGACCCCACTGTGAAAAGACATTTATATATTATGTAATTATAAATTGTATTATTGAATTGTATAAGTCGGCCCTATTGTGCCAATGAAGAGACGCATCTATTCATGTGTTATGATTTGTATTTATTAGTGAATGATCCCCATTGTGGATCATATCATCTCATTCACCCACAACGCATTGTTTGTACTTGGAAAGATGTAATTTAGTGCGCATTTTTCTATGCGCTATTTTTCTTGGTCATAGAGCACCCTATTGTGTGTGCTAGGTTTTACTGTGAGAGGGTTATCTTCTCTTGACTTTATAGCAAAGGATTGTTGGGTTTTTCCCTTGATTGAGAAGGGGTTTCCCAGGATAAATTTATGGTGTCTTGTGCATGGTTATTCTTCTTGTGATCTTGGTTTGCTTCAATTATTGTATTTTGTATTGTTGAATTGTTTATGGTTCAAGTTCATGCTAAAATTGAAAAGAAATACATGTGCTTGAGTCACCATTAAAAATTCAGCAGTGGGCACTTGTACCACTGAAATTCCTAATGAACCTCTTATAAAAGTTTACCAATCCATGTAATCTCTTCACCTCTATGATACTTCAAGGAGTAGGCCACACAAGAATTGCCTTTATTTTTTTTGGATCCATGCTCAATCCACCTACGGAAATAACATTACCCAAAAATACCAACTTGTCCCTACAAAACTCAGTCTTTTCAAGGCTGATAAACAACCCCTGAAGTATGTCAACTACTTTTCTCAAATGTTCTACATGCTCCTCCATATTTTTTACTAAAAATCAAGATATCATCAAAACAAACTATGATAAATTTTCCAATGTGCAATTTAAATACATGATTTTTTGTTCCCATGAAGGTAACCAGGGCATTGGATAAGCCAAATGGCATCACCATCCACTCAAATAAACCATCCTTGGTTTTGAAAGCGATCTTCCACTCATCACCTTCACAAATTCAAATCTGATGATATCCACTTCTGAGGTAAATCTTGGAGAAGATCTTAGCACCTAAGAAACAATCTAGTAAGTCATCCATTCTTGGTAGCAGATATCGATACTTCATAGTGATTTTGTTAATGGCTCTAGAACACATACATAACCTCCATTTCTTTCCTCCCTTCTTAGGAGGGAGTAGGGAAGGTGTGGCACATGGGCTCAAGCTTTCCCTTATAAATCCATTTTCCAATAATTCTATAATTTGCCTACTCATTTCCTCATTGAGAGGAGTGATCATGTAAACAACCTAATTTAGAAGTTTGGCACCAAGAACCAAATCAATTTGATGGGTAATGCCCCTTGAAGGAAGTAAACCAACTAGTAGGTCGAAAGGTGTCAAATATGATACTGTCGAAGTAATTTTTGTACCTCTAATCGAACTATTTGCTGATATAATTTCTCTTTTTCTCGAGAGTATACCAGATAGAAAATATCACCCTTGGATTCCTTGGAAAACTTCTTCCATCCCATTGTAATCAAGAATAGAGTTGTTAATTCAATTGATTCTTCTCCTTTAAAAGGCTTCAATATATGGTGTTTTCCCTCATGTTGTATCTCATAAGTGTTTTCTCTGCCATGGTGAACTACATTCCGACACTATTACCAAGGTCTACCCAATAGTAGATGGAAAGCATCCATTGGCAATATGTCACATAACACTTTGTCTTCATAAGGACCAATTTTGAAGTCAACAAGACAAGATTGATTTACAAGCACACTATGATCCTTTTTCAACAAGGAAATACTATAGGGATGGGATTTTGGAATGCAAGCAAGTTGTAATTTTTGCATCGTTTCTATACTTACCAAATTATCAATATATCCTCCATCTACAATCACCTTGCACACATTGTCCTTGCACGTGCATTTTGTCTAAAACACACTCTTCCTTTTCCAATCCACTTATGGGGTTGCTTTGTTCCCGAATATCAAGGTCCTCCTCAGCATCAGATTCTCTCCTTTCTGCTTCAATTTCCTCTATCAAAATCTCTTCTCTTTCTCGGGCTATCGTCACCCTTTTGGGATTTTGAGGGCAATCTATAGCCTTATGGGGTTTACTGCATATAAAACACTCAAATAGCTTCCAACTTCCAGAAAATGGTCACCTTCGTCCCCTACTACCAAACGCTCCCCTACCTTGGAAGTTTGGCTTAACATTGTCCACAAGTTCTTAAGACAAACACATATAAATTGAGAGTGAATTCCCAAATTTGGTTATGCTTAAAAGGCCCTAATAGTTGTTCCCACATATATTGTCTAGCATAATATTACCAAAAAATTATTTGACATAATCCTTTGCAGGAATCCATCATTAGTTGCAAACAATTGAATCACAACTACAAAGAAATATCTTTCCTTGTTGGTTGTCAACAACGAATACAAATTTAATTCCTACAAAGTTCCAAAATACATTTTTGGTTCACCTTTGTTCAAAATTATTGTGAAAGGTAGTAAAGTTTGCTCAAATTAGCTTCATGTGAGTCAACTAAGTTGCAATTTCAATTTCTCTTCATAAATTGGGTAGGTATGTTAAAAATCAATGCATCATAGATTGTTTTGTTAGCATATCCCTACCAAGCAGCCCAACATGGAAGCCTTAGCCAAATTACTCCCCAAAACATTGTTACGAGCCATAAATATCAATATTACAAAACTCGACTTGGAAAAAAGCACAAGGAAGCCAGAGAGTAAGAGTTCAACTTGGACTCGAGAAAACTCAATTATTAGAAAATTTTAGTTGAGCAAAAAGCCTAGAAAGATACTAAGCATAATGATTCCTTTTTTTAGTTTGGCTTATGTAAAGGGTAATTCTTGAATTAACCTTTTGAGACAGACCCACGGCATTCCGGTGCAGAACACTCTAATGCTAGCTTTGAATTTGAACATTCTCCATTCTACAATAAACCATTTTATTTCAGCTTAGCTAATCTACCAAACAATTCGTGTTGCCATCAATGTGTTTTGCTTCACATTCAAATGTCTTAATAAAGCTTTGCCATCGACTCAATCTCCCATTCTTATCTAATGTCGGATCAATCTTATTATTGAGAAATCTCCTTAAGCCTTTATAGTCTAACTAGATGACAAATCTATGAGGGAGTACAAACAGTCTAAAGGTTTTTATCACATCGTATATTTCAAGTTCGTATTGTGATATTGATCGACTATGTCTATCCATACTCCTAATGTGTATCTGCAAAGTTCTCCATCTTCTAGTAGGGTTGCTCCCCATCCTAATGTTGATGCATCTGTCTGTACAATATAAGGACCATTTCAAGTAGGAAATCTAAGTTCAGGAAGCTATTTGGATTTTTCTTTTATTGACCTTACTACTTCTATATGTTTATCAATCCACTTCAATGTCCTTTGCGAAGCAACCTCTGTGTAAGAGATCTTTCAATTGAAACACTTTTTAGGAAGGGAAAAATATAATTTATACAACCAAGGAATGATTGTAATTCTTTTGGATTCTCCATTGTGTCTGAATACTAAAGAATGTGTTATGTTATATGTGACTACACTTTTACTCGTCTTTGGAGGAGATGCAAACCAAGATATTCTGCCTCTGCTCGAGATAATTCAATTTTCAATTTTCACTTTTGATAAAACAATACTGTGCTTTACCACCAATTCTTCGAATATTTTAACATGAGGGCCATGCTCTTGAAAAACCTAAATATACAATAATGTTATATATATATATATATATAAAGAATAAAATTGCAATATGAATAAAAATAGAGTCCACCCATTTTTGGAAATAGGTTGGAGCATTGTTGAGACCAAATCGCATGACCAAGAATTCATATTGACCTTGTGCAGCATTAAATGTTGTTTTATGTATATCTTCTAGTTTACTTCTAATCTGATAGAATCCATCTTTGCCATCAAATTGGTTGTACGCTTTGTTGCCTCTTAAAAGTGTGAGCAAAGTATCTTCTTTTTAGGCATGGGATATTTAAATTTTATAGTTATGTCATTAAGAGGAATATAATTAATAACCATTATCTTCTTCTTCCCCTCTTTTGTTCATTGTGTTTATTTACCATAAATGCATAGCAAAAAAATTCAGACGTTGAAGGTCTGATCAATTTATACTCGAGCAATTCTACAATGGTTTCTTCCATGTCTTCCCTATCAAATGGGTTGATAGGAATTGCTTTTCCAGATGCTAAACTCATGGTAAAGTCTTGGTTTCGTATTCTTGCTTGGCATTATCCCAGAATGCTTGTGGATTCAAATTATAGCACTCATCAAAATTCATTTCTTGTACAGCCACTTCTTGTATGTGTCTTCCTTCAATTCTTTGTAGTTGTTTCTTTGAATTTGTTCTTTCTGGCCATTTTTTTCAAAGTAAGTTGTCCATAATGTGAAGTGATATCTTCTAGATCATGATATTCTTCTCCAATTCCTTGGACAAGTTCATCTACAAAGTCTTTGACATCTTCTATAGTTAATTAGGGGTCTAGTTCAATAATTTTAGGATATGCTCTAAATTTGGGTACTTGGTGGATCATTGGAACTTGGTTTTTATAAACATTGAAATGCGATGTATATAAAGCATGATCAACAAAATTTATGGGATTTGGCAAAACAGTACATTAAATTGCTGACCAAGAATGGCTTAAGCATCAAGGGGCTTCCGCAATCCAACATATGAGATATTATTTTCGAGATTATCTGATAACGTAAATTATTAATCTATGACCCATATCCATGAATATTAGTCGCAACTGACCAATTTCTCATGATTTTAAATAGTCCACTTAGCACTCATTGCATCGAGTGATGCTCACAGGGGTGAAGAAGTGGGATTGAAATTAGCAAAATGAATCACATATCATCAATCATCACCTCCGAGGCTTGCACCCAATAACTGAACAAGAATGGCTTGTTCAGTGATAGCAAATCATATGATTAATGGTATGGTATATGAAGATGGTCCTAGCTTAATTGGAATTTCACAAGTATAAAATCATTTGGACTCTTGACCTACAAGGCCAACGATGCTTATGTCAATGTGTAAGGGGCTCCAATATTGAGAACAGACAATACTTTTATGGATCATGTTAATTGTGTTGATGTTTGGGCAGTGTTATCCCCGGTATCTAGGGATAACTAGGAGATCATGTCTCGAGGCCCACATGATCCCAGACATGGAGTACGAGAGCAGATTGACTTGAGCATGGTTCTTGAGGGCCCATCTTTTCTTCTTCTCAGCCAGACTTGTCCTGTCAGCAGTACCAGCCTCCACTACTACCGGCCTGGGTTTGCATCAGAAAAGGCTCTTGCTTCATGAGGTAATTGGTCCGAGGTACCATGGTATGTGTCATATTTGATCATTATAACCTTCTTATGTATGCATTAGATCTCTTTCATTTTGTGTCATATTTGACTGGCTTGTAACCTTCTCATACAGCATTAGATCTCTTTCATTTCGGGTAACTGCTTGGATCTTACACTTCAATCTACTTGACCATTGCCAGGTAATTGATGTAAGGTAGCTGTAAGAAGTTGGTATTCATGGGTTTCGGAGGCCACCAAGGGGGTTTTGCGTAACCATCATTCAGCCCCCACCACATATTCTCACTCCTACATCTTAAAACCCCCATCTTATCCCAGACTCTAGTCTAGCCATTGTGGGGATGACCATCCAAGGTATCGCCTTGTCTTGTGGGAAAGAAGGGGCTAAAGGCCCAAAGAAGTCAGTAAAAGATAAAAAGCCAGGGAAATGAAACCTAGAGATGCTTCTCGAGGATCCCCCTGCCAGAAGGCAATAAAAAGCCTCGGGATAAGAAACTAAGGGACCCTAAGAAATGATAAATAAATAAATGTAAGCACCCTAACTAAGAGGGATGGGAGGTCTCATCACTTAGTCGCCCATTGTTCATAGGTATCCTTCGGTATGACATTGCCACCATCCTGTCACCAAACCAAAGGTTGGACCTTTGGTTGTATTACAAAGGAAAGGGTCCATCGAAAATTTCTCTATCGCTAAGATACTAGTAAAATTGTCACCGCCACCAAGCCAAGGTGCTGTCCCTCTTCATTAAGGCTTGTAGAAAAAATGCAACAAAGAAAGATAAGGCAATAAGGGCTTGGAAAAGTGCATCCATTACGGGTACAACTCACCTCCTACAAAAACACCCACAGACAACACCACCCCCAGGTCTGACTATGACTAGACATCCCTAAACCACAACGCATCACTATACACATGGTTTGAATAACCCTTTGAGGAAACTTTCCATTTCTTGTAGGGTATTAGCCCAATAGGTTGCCCTTTGGTTTCTTAGCTCTTGCAGTACAGTGGGTCCGTGGTAATGTCTTTGAGCTCTTAGAAGATTTGTTAGGGATGTTATGCATATTTGATAATTTTAATGATGATGTGATTTACATTGCTATGATGTCTGACTCCAGTAGTCTTTGATGTGCGCACGTTAACAACAAAATTTGTAGAGGATCGTGCACATGGGGAGATGATTAGTTCTAGACATCATATCAGAATGTACCCCATTAGATGGACGCTAGATGGCGAGGCGATTGTGTTTGTGGACTTAACCCCTGTAATGTAGGGAGAAGAAGGACGCTCTCATCGTGGACGTTATAAAGACCGGGCTTATGGGGATCAACCCTTGGTGCATGGGACGTGGATCTCGATGGACGTGTGACGCCACCATGGCTAGTTGGACGCTTTCTCTGAGTGGATAGCAGGTTGGGCCTTCTCAATACACATGGCAAAGGTGAGCTCCGTGGAGCCAACGCCCCGCTTATTGATGATGATATTGTTCTCGAAGGGGCCAACGCCCCTTTAGGGGCCAGCCCCATCGCCTCTGCCATTAGCCTATTTTGGCAATTGTAGTAAGTGTAAAAGTGACAAATAATTGAATAATGTAATGTTAGCCTTGTTTGGCTATTTTGTTGACCTATTTCAAATTAAAGGTCAAAGAATCATATATTGAGTAAAAGTTTCTCTCCTCATTTGATCATAACATAACCGGCTCTCTTGTGAGAGTGATATTTAGCTCTTGTTCTTGGTTTATCTCTCTTGGAGTGAGTATGAACCTTTTGAGGGACTATTTCTTTGGCAAGTGGTGCTTTGGCCCATTGGTTTACAACTAGGATTTGGATTATGCTCTTCATGATCTTGTGCGTTTTTCATCAAAACTTTGAGTGAATGGTCGCTGATTTAACATCTTGCATTAATTATTATCTTGTTGTTATTTGCTTAATCCTTGAAACCCTAGGGAGCCAACACAAGTAGGTCGTGGCTTCATGTCCCCATGAATAAGCTTATAGCCATTTGATTAAAAAAGGTTTTAGCCTAGCCATAGAAACACTAGCCATCTCTTTTCTTGAAACTAACTCAAGAAAAGAAGGTGTCCTAGGCCTAATTTATTTACACCTAGGGTTTACTTCAGGTTTGAAAAGCCCTGTATGAAGCAACACTTTCAGCCCTAGATTTGTGTTTGTAAAATGGCTTTGCCACAAAGAAGTCTTGGCTATATAAGAGAAGCTCTATTCAGCTTCTAGCTACAATCTAGGTAAGTCTCTTCCTTCTTAGGGTTTATTGGTAGCCCTAAGCATGTTAAACACCATATCAAACCCTGCCTTTGTCCTTAAGTTTGAGTTCCTCATAAACCATTAGTCTCATCTCCAATTGACTACTAACCCATGGCACTAGTCTAGGATTGATCTGGAGCTTGTTTATGCTTTAAATCTCTTTCAAACTCTTTACTTGAAACCCTAGCTAACCTAACGACTTGAACTAACCCTAAAGCAGATAACTCAGCCGCACCTTTAATTAAGCAAAGATTTAATTAGGGCAAAAAGGTGCGGCTGAGTTATCTCATCATAGCCATAGAGGTTTGCTATAACGTGCTTCATTGGTTGATTTGACAAAACGCTTAATTTTGGCTAGCTAACCCTAAACTCGCGAACAAGTTTTATATAGTGCATGTTTAGATCTCTTGCTTATACCCAAGCAGGGACTTCTCTCACCCATTTTGATAGACATTGAGGTGTGATCACCTGGCACAAGCACTATTTGCTAAAACGTTCCACCCAATTGTCTCAATTTTGACCTAAAAAAAGTATCGACGTCAATTCCATTGCAAAAGAATAATATATATGACACAAGCAACATTATATGTGTGTGAGCTATTTTGAGATATTTAGTGCATTGACATATGGTGCAATACAAGGTTTACCTTATGAACATTGAATGCTTATCATCTCTTATGCTATGTTAAAGAAGTAATATAAATCTTTGCCTTTGTTAGCCATCATTGATTCTCACACATTAGCACTAAATCATTTGCTTATATATATGATAAAGATAGTCATTAATATATCTCTTGGAAGTACCAACCACTCCAGCATTATTACTCTAGTTATTTACGGTATTCAAACAAAAGCCATCCAAAGGGAAGATTCTTCCCCGACTATCTCATTTGGGCAAGAATCAGGAAAGGGAACTTCTTTGACTTGGTCCATTACCCTTTAGCCTTTCATTAAACCCAGATTGCTTAGGGACGTCTCCCTTGGACTAGCCCTCCTAAATAGAAAGAGCTCCCCATCGAGGTGACAGTGGGTGGGGAAGCTCCTGTTACGCCGGTTTTAAAGCCTTGACTCAAGCTATCTAAACCCTCCTACAAACCGTGCGATAACAGGCAGCATCGAGCAGACATTCTCCTCAGATTGGCCATGTGACTTGGCTAAGGAAAATGGCCCAGGCGTAGTCTTTATCCTTGATCATGTGACTAGACAAGGATCGACAAAGACTCGAGGTACATATGCATCAGGCAGACATTCTCCTCAGATGGCCATGTGACTTGGCTAAGGAGAATGGCCCGGGGCATTGATGTTCTCCATGTATTAGCATTGGGCAAACATTCTCCTCTGATGGTCATATGACTTGGCTAAGAAGAATGGCACCGGTATAGTCTCTATCCTTGATCATGTGACTTGACAAGGACTGACAGAGACTCGAGGTGTTATGTGGGAGAAGTATACATCAACTAGGTGCATGCCAGAGAAGATTACACCAACCATGCTCAAGGACAACCTTTCTATGAAACAAGAAATCCAAGAAGACAAGGAAATGTCAAGGAAACCATTGAAGAAGAATCCAAAAGGCACAAGAAGAAAATAGAAGACAAGAAGATCAAGTCAGCTCCATTGAAGCATTTAAAAGAGACTTGTAAAAACAACAAAATAAATAAAATAAAGTTAAAAGGACAAAAATGACAAGTTGGCCTTGCCAGTAAAATAAGGTGACTTGACTAGTATAAATAAAGGCAAGTTCATTTCATTATTACACATCTCATCAGCTCTCCTCTTCTAGTGCGCTTTGCCCAGTTGTTTCATACCAGTTGTCAATTACGAGTTTCACTATCTTTGTCCAATGATGCGCCATGCTTGAGGGTTCTTCCTCACACAAGGGCACAACTTTCTATGAGTTTGGATTCTTCATTTTTCTAGTGATGTATTTGTGAACTTGGATTAAATTTCTTCTAGAGAAAAGTTTGTTGGGTTTTTCTCCCGAGTTTGGGTTTTCTCAAGATAAATCTTGTATCTATTGTGCACGGCTATTTCTCTATGATTTTGTTATTTCCGCTGCAGTTTTATTTCAGTTGAAATTTGCAGTGTGTAATTATTCTATGATAATAGTGGCATTGAAATCTGTTTGAAATCATAAGGTAATAATTATCAGATCTAGAAATTAGAAAAATCAACATGGTATCAAAGCCTTATTGAAATTTGTCATTGCACACTATCATTGTGGCAACTGCGGTAAACTTTTGTAAAGCTCGTTGAGTATTTATTGAAAGTCGTTAGAGCTAATTCCAACACAGAGCAACTCGCCTTGCCCTAGCGTATCTATTGCACCTCTTAGATTGACATTTGGTCAAAGTTGAAATTTTAGGGTTTTCAGGCTTATTGACATTGTCATGGACATTGAACCTTTTGTTTCAGATTTTGTGATTTCTTCTTGTCAAGTTGGTGGACAATCTAAGAGTTGGAGGCAACAGTGGTGATGTCTCCTACAGTGTATGAGAACTCGAAATCAAATGGAACAACAACAACAAGACTCCAAGTTTGCATATTAGGTTTGATATTTTATATTGCTACATCTTAAGTGAATGGGACAGTAGCCTTTAGAGGTATAATATTGTTGAGTACTTTTGCTATCAAATGTTTAGTAACACTTGAATATTGTTCCTACAATGATCATTATGTAAATGCTCATTGTTCAGTACTAATGATGCACTTGCTTGCAAATTGAATTGATCTCTTCCGTACCCTAGTAACTCTATGGACATTAGAGTGGTTCCAACCCCTTTGTGCAAGGTTAAATTCCATGGACGTTACCATGGAGATGTTCTTGTTTTGTTCTTGTCTTTTGTTTTTGTTTTTGTTCTTGTTCTCGGCAAGTTACCATGGAAGAATGAATGGTCACAACACTAGAAAAATGTTGCTCTTGTTTCTTGTTCCGAGCAGGTCACAGGAGATAGCTATGAGAGGGAGCTATAGTGACGATTGTTCTTGTGCTTGTTCTGGTTTCTTGTTCTTGCTCTTGTTCTAAGCAGATTACGAGTCATAGCTTTGAGAGGGAGCTATAGTGACGGTTGCAGGTGACAACAGGTCAGATGGTCTCTAGTTTGAGACATGGAGCAGACTATCCAGACATGGAGTTGTGGACATGACAATATACATCCATGTACCGAAGGAGAAGAGGACGAAGTTAGAACCTTATGAAAAGAAGGGTGCTTTTGTAGGATATAGAGTGTCTCATATGGAGATTGATAGTGAGGAGCAGAAGGCTATGAAGGATGACCGTACAAATCCATCTAGTCCAGTTGTTCATCCTTCAGACTATCAGGAGGAGTCAGTAGAGCCAACATGACCAATGGATCTACCTAGAGATGTTGCAATGACCAGGAAGAGGTTAGCTTGGCTTTGTGACACTTTGAAGGATGCAAAGAGGCATGCAGCTCCCAGTGATACTTTAAGGGAGAGCAAACGACCTTAGAGGTTCTCGAGTTACATGGAGTCACATCATTGATTCCAAACCTTCCAATTATGAGGAGCAAGTGGCTCCACCATTGGTGAGGCTAGTAGCCCCACCAAGTACCAGCTCAAAGGGAGCCAAAGTTCAGAGGGAGTCAACCCTCAAGATCCATAGGGAGGAGCATCCTCCAAGGATAGTTCATAGGAGATCAGACTTCAGAGGAGGTCAGCAAATGAGATTGAACAGACTCAGAGGGAGTGAAGTTTCAGAGGGAGTTGGCCTCAGAGTTCGAGGTGGAGGATCATGGCCAGATGTACTATTTATTGGGATTAGAGATGTGACAGAGATCAGATGAGATCTTCCTCAATTAGGGGATACTGTTGAGGTTCAATATGATGGACTACAAGCCCATGGCTACATCTATGGAGACAAATCTGAGAAGTTGAGTGATTCTGCTTCAAATTCAAATTTGGTGGATCCCACAATGTACAAACAATGGATTGGATCCTTGATGTACCTGCTTAATACCAGGACAAATATTTGCTTTGCAGAGAACACCCTGAGCCAGTATTTGGTTGAAGCCAAGGCAATTCCATTGGGTTGCAGCAAAGAATGTGTTGAGGTACCGGCATGGTACAGTGGGATATGATCTGTCTCAAATGATGAAGTGAGGCTGCAAGGATATACAGATTCCGATTGGGCAGGGAGTACAGCAGACAAATTGAGCATCTCAGGGTGTTGCTTCAACTTGGGATCAGCGACAATTTCCAAGATAAGTAGGAAGAAGGTTTTTGTAGCACTCAATACAGTAGAGACGAAGTATATCACAGCCAGTGTCGCAAGTTGTGAAGCAGTGTGGTTTTAGATACTTCTTGCAGGACTATTTGATCAAGAGCTTGAGATCAAATATCATTTCATCTGAGACATGGTACAGAAGGGAGCAGTGAAGCTCCAATACATATCCACAGATGAGGAGATTGCAGATCATCCAAGACATGGTACAGAAGGGAGCAGTGAAGCATTAGTACACACCCACAAATGAGCAGATTGCAAACATTCTCACCAAGCCTATGTCTAAGGCGATGGACAGATGAGTAGCATCAAGCAGACGTTCTCTCGAAGTGGCCATGCTGACTTGGCTGAGGAGAATGGCCCAGGTGTAATATTTCTCCTTGGTCATGCTGACTTGACAAGGAGTGATAAAGACTCGAAGTGCTCCAGAGACAAGCTTGGCGTGATGCAAAATGTCTCCCTTATTGAGAGGGAGTGTTGATGTTTGGACAGCATTGGGCAGACATTCTCCTCAAATTGGCCATGTGACTTGGCTAAGGAGAATGACCCAGGCATAGTCTTTCTCCTTGGTCATGCTGACTTGACAAGGAGTGTTAATGACTCGAGATGCTCCATAGACAAGATTGGTGTGATGCAGAATGACATTCTCCTCGGATTGGCCATGTCACTTGGCTAAGAAGAATGGCCCAGGCGTAGTCTTTATCCTTGATCATGTTACTTGACAAAGACTTGAGGTACATATGCATCGGGCAGACATTCTCCTCAGATGACCATGTGACTTGGCTAAGGAGAATGGCCCGAGGCGTTGATGTTCTCCATTTATTAGCATCAAGTAGACATTCTCCTCATATGGCCATATGACTTAGCAAGGAGAATGGCCCAGGTATAGTCTCTATCCTTGATCATGTGACTTGACAAGGACTAACAGAGACTCGAGGTGCTATGTGCGAGAAGTATACATCCACTGGGTGCATGCTAGAGAAGATTATATCAACCATGCTCCAGGACAACCTTTCTATGAAAGAAGAAATCCAAGAAGACAAGGAAATGTCAAGGAAACTATTGAAGAAGAATCCAGAAAGCACGAGAAGAAAACAGAAGACAAGAAGATCCAGTCGGCTCCATTGAAGCATTGAAGAAACACTTGTAAAAGCAACAAAAGAAATAAAATAAAGTTAAAGGACAAAAATGACAAGTCGACCCTGCCAGCAAAATAAGGTGACTTGACTAGTATAAATAGAGGCAAGTTCATTTCAGTATTACACATCTCATTAGCTCTCCTCTTCTAGTATGCATTTCCCAGTTGCTTCGTGCCAATTGCCAGTTGTCAGTTACCAGTTGCTTCGTGCCAGTTGTCGGTTGTCAATTACCAGTTGCGTTATCTTTGTCTAGTGATGCGCCATGCTTGAGGGTTCTTCCTCACACTAGGGCGCAACTTTCTATAAGCTTGGATTCTTCACTTTTCTGGTGATGTATTTGTGAACTTGGATCAAATTTCTTCTAGAGAAAAGTTTGTTGGGTTTTTCTCCCGAGTTCAGGTTTTCCGAAGATAAATCTTGTGTCTATTGTGCATGGCTATTTCTCTGTGATTCTGTTATTTCCGCTGCAGTTTTATTTCAGTTGAAATTTTCAGTGTGCAATTATTCTATGATAACAGTGGCATTGAAATCTGTTTGAAATCATAAGGTAATAATTATCAGATCTGGTAATTAGAAAAATCAGCAAAATGTGCATCGCGTATCAAAAAAGACATGTTATTTAGAAACTCCAATTTTGAAGGAAAAATCTCCAACCACGTAAATGACATTACTTGGGAATTGCAAAGCCCACCTTGCTTTAGAAAGTGTTTACAACAATTCTACATATAAACAAATTTGAAATCTAGATTGTATATAAATTTATGAAGTAAATATACCTTCACAACATTGTTGAGAGTAATATTCAAATAATGCGCCCATGGAGTTGGAGAAAAGACACCCACCTGCAAAGCAAAGTCGTTTAAATGTAAAGCTAAGATCTGTCTAGCATATTTTAACATTAAATGACAGCTCTTGCCCTTTAAACAAGTTGTTCATGCAAAAGCTTTCCTCAGAATTTTCAGCATGGTCCATATGTGTTTTTAAGAATGCCAAAGGCTAGTAACTTTTTTCACATATAACACTGCATCAAGTCTATTGGAGTCAAAGTACTTGTCTCAAATCCATTGCAGTCAAATTGCACCTGTTGAAGAAGTAACACTGCACCAGCTGAAATGTTCCTGCCAAATTCTGATTCTTCCATGACTTTATGATTTATGCTACCACCAATTGTTCCAGTAGGATCCTGTGAAAGTAAAATAAAATTTCAAGTTATGCATCAACAGCAAATTTGAATCTTTTGGCAATGCAGTTGGCTGTCAAAAGCAGCAATTTACCTTCAGAGTAATCAACATGCTGCCTAGCTTGTTTGGCATACACGTCTTAATTATTCCTATAACCTGTACATGATCAACAGATAACAAGATTTAATGTTTTACTTTGGATTTTCTTGCTAACTGTGACATAAGAAGCATCTTTTCGGTGCAAAAAACAAAATGATGTCAACCATGATGTATCCCAAGTGGATACACCATAGCAGAATCGACACCTGGGAGATGCCATGGAAGCTAAAATTATGAAAACATGTCAAGCAAACTTATTTTAAATAATTAGACCAAGCCCAGCATCTTTCTATTTAAGGCAAGCAAATCATTAATATATTGTGAGATTAAGTCTTATACCTGAGGTATTCTATCTATGTTTCCACGCTTTCTAACAGAATCTATTGTTGATTTCAAAGAGAACTTTGCCTCTGCCAAAGAAGGAAACCATCAGTAAGCACAATGGGGAAATCTTGCATGATAATTCAGGAAAGAAAGGATAGAATTTTTCATTGATTCACTGAGAGCTTTTTTCCAGCCAACCCAAATACTCACAGGCAAGTGACTTGAAATATTCTTTATAAAATTAAAAGAAATGTTGCAAAGAGATGAGGAAAATTTCAAAGCCGAAAGAATTTAGAATTGAAAAAAAAGAAAGAAAACAGGGATCAGGATGCAAAATAATAGACAAACTTAGGCCAAGTATAATCAAAAGGATGAAAATCACACAACTCCAGTCTGAGTCTGTAAGGTTCACTATTTTTGTGAACTCCCACAAACCCATATATTTCAATGAAATGGGACCTCGAACTAATTTACTACTTTTAATTACAGATTATGCCTCATTGTGACATATTTTGTTTAGACCAGTTTATTAATGGGGTGTGGCCTGTTATCGCACAATTTGTACTTTGATAGAAGGAAAGGTAAAAGGAAAGCAAATTGGTGTAACTTGAGGTTATCCTATCACTATCACTTCAATAGGATTCCTCTTTCTATTTAGGGTGGTAGGCCCAAGGGAGACGTCCCCGGTGACCTGGGGGTTTGAGAAGGCAAAGTCAACATGGCTAAATAAAGATCCCCTCTCACAAGTCACCACCAATCAGAAAGACCCGATTTTATAACCAATGAAATTATAATATGTCAAGGTGTACCTGCCCGGAACAAAGCAACAAGAAACTATATATTTTGCAAGTACACTTGCTGGTTAGCACTTCATAAAACCATAGACATTCTCAAATAAAGCAACTGGCTGATAATGATGAAGTAAACAGAAAATTATAACAGCAATATTAGTGAGGCAATACTTCACATTAAATGCCTTGAAATGGCTTCAAAATGACTAAGAATCATCAACCATTAACATCAAAATACTAGCATATATTAGAAGCAAACAAGACAATGCATAAATTAGTCTTTTCAATTGCTTTTAGACGCTTTTAATGCAGCAATTAATGGTTGTAGCTCACTTTAGTAACAGCAGCAATAATGTTAGTAGGTTAGGCTATTCTAGTGTTAGAGATGGTTAGTAGGAAGCTCAAAGAATAGGTTTTGGTGGTTGTTTTGATCAATTACTCAAAAGAGGACTTAGACTGGTGCTTTAGGGCAAATGAAGTTAATGATGTGGCAGCAAATGTTGAAGAAAAATGATAGCAGGAAAGTCAAAGACAAGAGAGATTGATAGATTGGAGTGTTGGTAACCCAAGGCTCCAATTATCAAACCCTAGGGGCAACTAGCTACTAAGGTGTAGGTAACCCTAGGCCTTAGTAGATTTCCTCCCTCTTTAACTCAATGATGAAGCAAAATCGGCTAAGATGAAGCAATGGATACTAAGGTGTTCCAATGGCAAGGCCTTAGCACATGCTTCAAGAAAATGGCCTCTTGACAAGATCTAGTAGGTGAAGGATTTTGAAGCTAGGACAATAACATGTGCTAGTCTACCTAGGGTTTAATCAAGCAATTTCATAATCTTTAATGTAAATGCAAGATAAATAAGACTATAACCATTCAATTAAGAAGAATTGCAGAAATATCACTTACATACATCAAGAATCATCAAGAAATACCCTAGTTAAACACATCCACAAAGAAACTTGCCAAAATATTCCAAATTTAGCCTTCCTCAACAAGTGCACCTAAAATTTCAGCCAAGAAACCCTAGATAGGGCGCAAATTTCAGTCCTCACAAGTGTGAGTGAAAGATGATCCAAAATAAGAGTGATTTTCCCCTTATTTATACAGTTACAATGACCAGAATTAGGTCAAAAAGGCCAACACGGCCAGTTACACATAATATCCAGTTTTTACATTAAATGTCATAAATAAACCCTAAATGAAGTTGTAAAGATGATGTGATGCCCTTTTAGGGTGACGTTAGGCCCTTTTAGGGCAACGTTGGCCTCCTGGAGCAAAACGTTAGGCCTTCTTAGGCCTCAGGATTCTGCCTCCAAAGTATCCAAAACGTCGGGTGACGTCATGGGCCTTCCAAGGCTTACATCATGGTGTAAAGGGCAAGACCCCCCTGGGTCCAGGCCTGCCAGGCTGTCCCTAGTGGAACGTCCTCCTCTCTCTCTGGTGCAAACCCCTAATCTGTCTCTACCCGTGGTTGGGGTCTCAGCATCCATTTGGTGGGATTTTAGCCCTATGGAGGTCTGAACTAATCATCTCCCCATATGTACCTGTCCATCGGGTATGGTCGTTCAACATCAACAAATACGCCCTCCATGGGCTCATAAGTCACAGGGATCATAGCAATGTCAATCACATCTAATCATCAAGTTATTTAAACATGTGCATGAAACCCCTTTTACCCGGACAAGTGCTCAAGAACGTTATGCTATTCTACAAGCCAAGCTTGGAGGGGACGCTAGAATGCCCTATTGGGCTAGTGCTCATTGGATGTGGGATGTTTCCGGGTGAAGTCAAATCCAGGCCATGTAAGTGGATGAGGTGGTAAGGGATGTTTGGACAATGGGTGCAGTGATAATCAGGGAAATGTATAACTTACCTGTGGGTGCCTCTGAAGAGGGTGAGTTGCACCTTGTCATGGATGCAAATGTTTCCAAACCCATTCATGCCTTTCATCTTTTAGTCTTATTGCTTTTTCTTTCAAGAGACTAGTTGGGGGACACTGCCCTGGCATGGTGACATGTGGTGGCAATGTTACCCGCAAGCATTTCACGGAAATGTGAAGGTTGGCTCGTGATGAGACCCCCTTTCTCTTGGCTATGCCACCAAGAGCCACTACCTCGACGTGGTGACAAGCTGAATGGTAGTGTCATACCGCTACATGCCCATGGACCTAATAAGTTGGCTCGTGATGAGACCCCCTATCCTCTAACTAGGTCTTGATTTATTATTTTTTATGGGTCCCTCTATTTCTTGCTGAGAAGCCTTTTATTGCTTTCTCGAGGATCCCTGGGCGAAGCATCTCAAGGTTTCATTCTTATGGCTTTTCTCTTTTGCCAGCTACTTTTACCCTCTGGGCCTTTAGCCCCTTCTTCCCACAAGGTAAGGTACACCCCTTGGATAGTTTGGCCAACCCAATGCCCGAACAAGTGTATTGGATGGATGAGCAGGAAAAAGATGAAAAGTGGTAAGTATGGTGGGAACAGACGATGACCTTTCATGAATCCCCCAAGTGACAACTCAAACCCTATGGGAACCATCTTACTAGGGAAACCTGTCATTCCCCCCAGGTGTGGTCAAGTGGAAAGGCATAAGGTCCAAACACACGTTAGAAGCAAAAAGAATTAAATGCACACATTCAAATGTTTTGAGAATCAGAGTGACACATACCATGATACCCGAACTCATTACCTCATGGAGCAAGACCCATTTCTACTGCAGGAGCAGGCCGATGTGATGGATATTGTTGTTGCTGACAAAGTGGAGGCGTTGAAGAAGAAAAGGATGGGCCCTCCAGGGCCATGCTCAAGTCGATCTAGCTCTCGATACTCCATGCCTAGGACTTGTGGGCCTCAAGACATAATCTCCTCAGTTATCCCTGGGCTAGGGGATAACATGGCCTTTATTAACTAACGTTGACACCTGGTATTACAGCCCAGTCTGAGGGAGATGTATAATGTAACTTAACGCTGACGGGGCATAAGGTCAGTTAAAAAATTTGAATAAAATAATAATAATAAATAGAACTAATAACATTAAGTCAACTTAATATCTTAGTAATAAACAAATAATATGTATATAACAATGGCATGAAC
>SNQJ01S0016272.1:128232-154783 GCA_010110895.2 Picea sitchensis | reverse complement strand
AAATAGCTTATACAATGTTCAAGAGATAACTCAAACCAATACAGAAAGTCCTCCTCAAGAGATGCGCCACTCTTCTCCCTCTCTCCAACTGGTAATTGTAGCTTGCCTCATAAGAGAATGAACAAGTGAGTTGTGTGTTTGAAGTGAGGCACTAGCCTCTTATTTATATCAGAGTGGCACGTGTGAAAGGTCACAACTGGCAGGGCCGACCTCTCACTCTAGGTGGGTAAACCCACCTTTACTTAATTCTGGGTCTTCCATTATAACTGTTGGGGCCGACTTCTTATTCTGTCCTTTGTAACTGTCCGATGACCAATCCGCAAAAGGGGATTTGGTCCTTATACAATTACCGACATGATTAATCCTCAATGGGGATTAATCCAATAACAATAATAATAATAATGACATGATTAATCCGCAATGGGTATTTAATCCAATAACAAAATAATAATAAGAATGCTCTTCGCAGTTACATTATTTCAACAGACATGTGGCCTTTAGAGGCCTACCCATGCTTCTCCAACATCAATGACTTCCTCAAAGTGGCAAAACATCCCCTAAAGGGGTGGCGTCCTCCTAAATTAGGGTTTTATTTGTGCAAAAAGTGAAATTTTAAGTGAATTGTTTAATGTTACTTTGTTAAGGGGGGCAAGATTAGGGTTGTTGACCCCTAATCCTATGGTTTACTCCTTAATTTGTGGACAAACTATGTTAGCTACATTTTGTATTAATAGAGATCATAAGATCTCATTTGAATCACAACTCTCTCTCTTGTGAGAGGACTTGGATCTGAAATTTAGGCTACACTTGGCTCTTTTTATCTCTTGTGCACTTGTTTATGGCTATATTGATGAATGGTTGATGGAGGAGTGAGGCGCTAGCCTTGGATGATGTTTTTCTAGCTCTTATGGTGGATTATCTTGGCATTTCTCTTGATATTGGTATGGTCTTTTACTATTATGCTATCATTTTTTCAAGTCAAGGATTGTTATGCTAGGAGCTAGGTGGGAAGTATAAGGGCATACACCCCCACCATAGTCTTCATCATTTTATGCTTCATCACATTGATTATACAAGGTTTTGCTAAGAGAAGTATAAGGGCATACACCCTCTTAGCTTAAACCCTAGCTTAGAGAAACTTGCCTTGGGAAGTAAATGTGCTTACACCCCCAAGGAGGTAGCTTCTCTAAGCTCTTTGTTTATTTGACTCCACTAACCCAATAATAAAGGCACTAATCATAACTTTTTTTGCATTGGAGATATAAAATCAGTGCCTTGGGAAACGCAATTTTTGGTCTTTTGAAAGGTTTCTTGTTTGAAGTTGATTTGCCTCATCGAGGAGTCTTCCCCTACCAGGGCATCCCCTCTCTCCCATTACTTTGCTTGTTGTTACAAACCCTAACCTACAGCCGTTAGGGATGATCTAACCAGATAAACTACTAGTCTTAGCTCCTAAACTAACCATAAACTAGCTCCTAACTTTTCCTCACTTACTCTAATAACTAGGGTGCACCTTTTGGGCTAGTTCTTGGCACGTTTCCATGGTTGATTTTGCTGTTGCATGCCATTGAATGCTACAGCCATAAGGCTGCAATTTTCTGCAGAGAACACATGTTTACAACAGCCATCTTCTCTAGCTTCTTAAGTGCCATCTTTCAACCTATATTCATTGCTAATCTTGATGCTGATTTATTTAACTAGTTTAGATCTTTGTAGGCTGATTTTGATATTTTACTCTCTGATATAAACTGTCATTTACTGCTGCAAATTAGGGACAGCAAGCTTAACTTGTTGATCCAACTAACATATATCATTGCAAAGTGTTTTTTCTTGTGTCTCAGATAGGTACAATCATCCAAAGAAGTACTATACCTGTGGGGCAACAATTACTTGACTTACAAGGCATTTCTTCCCACCTTTCATCCCACTTAGGCTTGACCTCTAGGGGTTTCACTTCCTTTTATCTCCATCTCCATCTCAATCCCCCTAGGGTCACCGAGATTGTCTCCCTAGAGTGACCTAGTCACCCTTGAAGTGCGGGACCTACATCGAGGTGACATTGGGTGTAGGATTCCCAAATTGTAGCACTTGCTTTGTGGTTGGGTCGAGCTTTCCCCAACCTACAACTTGCGCTATAAAATTTTGGTGTCGCTGTCGGGGAAGATTTTGAATCTTCTTCATACCCTAACAACACTTTGGTAAGCTATCCCAAAGCCTTTCCCTTAGCTTTCCTGGCGACTCCACCGAAGGGACGTTCCCTTTCCACCTTATCGAGAAAAAAAAAAATCCTAAAAAGCTTGTCTGGCAACTCCACCATGCCACCAAAGAAATGTGCAACCAACAAACCCTCCAGGGGTTGTAAAGCACCACCCAAAGGGCCCAGTCCCCCAAAGTCCCCCATCCCTCATAATTGCTCCTCTACCTCTCCTAGCCCTCCATCCTCACCTGCTATTTATACACCTCCACCTTCACCCATACCCTCCTCAACAAGCGTTACTTGGAGCCTGCAAAACAAAGAGGCACACAAACCTTTGGACATAGCAAAGATCCCTGGATCCCCTCATAAGGTCCCAAAGGACTTCAAAGAATGACTGCCCATTTTTTCAAGGGAAGACCATAATGAACCAGAAGATCACTTGTATCTTTTCCTGCATAATGTAGAATCCTGTGACCAACATGAAGATATGCTAATGAAACTTTTCTCTTAGACTTTTGTTGGAAAGGCCAAGGATTGGTTTGACGACATTCCCCCAAGGACAATCACAAATTGGAACTTCTTTTAGGAACTTTTCACCAAAAGATTCAAGAAAAGGAGAGATTACCAATCTGTGTGTAATCAGCTCTACAACTGCAAAAGAAAAACAAGGGAAGATATAAGGAATTTCAACGATAGGTTTAACACCCTCGTAAGATGTTTTACCAGGAGTTGAAACCTCCTCAAGCTTCCATTCTCAAGCTATATATATCAACTATGAAAGATTTGTATGGGGGCCTAGTTAGAGAACGTCTTACTACTCTATTTAAAGCTCAGAAGAGAGCCTGTGAAATAGAAGAAAACTTGGCTACTTCTCAAGGAGGAGAGAACCACGACGGGACTCTTTGGATCAATCAGATTGATGACTTTGTTTCACTAGAACTTCCCTCAGATGTCAAATTTACCTACAAGAGGAACGAGAAAAAGCAGCAGAAAGGGTAGCTTGTCTCATGATCAACATTTTAGAAGAGAGAGAGCCAACACTAGAAAAAACACCTCGCCCACCAAATGAGATCTTGGAATTAGAAAAGAAGCAATCCACAGAGTTGGCCGAAGTGAAATTCTCACAATACTTTCAGCGAATCTTTACAGAACCTCTGGACAAACCGAGGTGTGAGATCAACAAAGGTAAAGAGAAAGTGTCTCTCTAAGACAGTACCAAAACTGAAAATATTGTGGGTCATGACAACGTAAACCATCAGGTTTTCGAAGAAGGAATAGATAGCATGTTTATTTTGGTGGATTCCCCTTTCCTAGATGAATTAAGAAAAGAAGGGTCTTGGGGCTTGGATTTTGATGGTGCACACTCAAGTACGGGCTTAGGTGCAGCAATAGTCTTAAGGTCGCCCGAGAACGAGACCACCCTTTTTTCATACAGACTTGAGTTTGACTGCACAAATAACATTGTTAAGTATGAAGCCCTTATCCTAGGTATCAACCTGGCCATCGATATGAACTTCAAGAACATGCATGTAAAAAGGGATTCCAACCTAATTGTTTCACAAGTCAATATGAAGTTTGTTGCAAAAAACCCAAGGTTAAATCAATATAGAGATGTTGTCTGGGATGCCATAAAAAGGTTTGACAACTTTTCCATTGAGGCCATCCCTAGGGAAGAAAATCACTTGGCAGATAGTCTTGTTGTGTCCGCTTCAAACTTACAACTTTCCAAAGAAATCGGTTTCTATAAGGTGGAAGTCAACTTCAGACCTTCATTACCTGACAACTTGGAACATTGGCAAGTTTTTGAAAACAACAGTCAACTTCTTCGCTTTCTACATAATGAGGGAGAATTCTCTCAAGCATGAACAAACTTATTGGCTGAGAAGGAAAGCATCGAGATCATCGATGTAGCCGACGAGCCCCTACCCAAAGGAATTGTTCCTTTCGAAAACCTCTTTGACCGAAATGATATGTATAAAGGGAAACCTTCCAACAAAATCAGTGACGAGATTATTGAATGCAACATTGGAACCGAAGAATCCCCAACATTAATCAAATTTGATAAAGGAACAACGGTTGATGAGAGGGAAAAGAAGACTACACTTATAAGAGAGTTCAAGGATGTCTTCGCTTGGTCTTATGAAGATCTAAAGGCCTACCGGGAAGACGTTATACAACACGCCATTCGCCTCATTGATGGCAAGAAACCTTTCAAACAATATCTCAGACAGATGAACCCAAAGATTGCCCCACAAGTACAGAAAGAGTTACAAAAGATGGTTGAGGCAGGAATAATTGAACCAATTAGATATTCATCATGGATGTCTAATCCGGTTATTGTAAGGAAGAAGACTGGTGAAATCATGATATGTGTAGACTTCAAAAACTTAAACCAAGCTTCACTCAAGGACAATTATCCCTTACCAAACATAGAATATCTTTTGCAAAGGGTAATCGGTGCAAAGATGATGTCCATGCTTGATGGTTTCTAGAGGTATAATCAAGTTGTGGTAAAGGAGGATGATCAACTCAAAACTGCTTTTACCACCCCTTGGGAAACCTATAAGTATTTGTGAATGCCTTTTGGACTCACCAACGCAGGGGCTACTCTTCAGCGAGCCATGGACTATGCTTTCATAGATCTAATCGAAATGCTCATAGAGATATATCAAGATGATCTAACTGCCATTTCTAAAAAGAGGGAACAACACATTCAGCACTTAAGAACTATCTTCCAGAGATGTAGGGAATATGGCATTTCACTCAACCCTAAGAAATCAATTTTGGGTGTTGACAAGGGTAAGCTACTGGGACACATCATTTCTAAAGATGTAATCACAATAGATCCTGTTAGAGTTGAAGCCATGAAGAAAATCCCTCTCCCTAAAGACAAGAAAGCCTTGCAATCTTTCTTCGACCAGATTAACTTTATCAGG
Organism: Picea sitchensis; assembly: GCA_010110895.2. Lineage (NCBI taxonomy): Eukaryota > Viridiplantae > Streptophyta > Pinopsida > Pinales > Pinaceae > Picea > Picea sitchensis. The sequence goes on along the minus strand of SNQJ01S0016272.1, from coordinate 149,650 downwards.
AGATTTGTCCCAAACTTCGTCAAAATTGTTAAACCCCATGACAAGTTACTAAAAAAGGATGCCCATTTTGAGTGGGAAAGTGAAGGTAGGTTGTCTTTCGAACATATTAAGGAAGCAATAACTGTCGCACCAGTCTTAGTTATCCCGAACTTTTCCAAGGACTTCATCATTTTCTCTTTTTCTTCGAAAGATGCCATTGCAGGTGTCTTGTTACAAAAGAATGGTCAAGGGGAAGAATAGCCAATAGCTTTCATGAGCAAGAATCTTAGGGACTCAGAACTGAATTACACCATCACGGAAGCTTACGCTCTAGTCAAGTCTCTCAAACCCTTTCAAACCTATGTGGGATACAACAAGATCAAGGCATTTGTCCCCTAACCCATTGTAAAGGATGTTTTATCACAACAAGATTGCCTTGGATCAAGGGGAAAGTGGGTGTCACAAATACAAGAATATAACTTGGAAATCAAGCCAACTAAGATAATTAAAGGACAAGGGCTAGCAAAAATGATGACAGAAAGAAATCAAGAGGCCATTGAGGTAGGACAGAAGGAGCAAGTCAACATCGTCATAAGTGAGATTGAAAACAATGAATGGTATTCAGACATTATTTATTACTTAAAAAACCTCGCATGCCCTTATCATTTGGTGGAACATAAAAGAAGAGCTCTAAGACTCAAAGCTATGAAACATTGCCTAACAGAAGATGGCCTCGAGTTGAGGAACCCATATGGAGTAATCCTTAGATGTGTTGATAAAGAAGAAGCTAATAAGTTAGTCACAGAACTTCATGCAGGTGGCCATTTTGCAGCAAGCACCACGGCCCATAAAATTTTAAGAGCAAGGTACTATTGGCCTACTATCTTCTCTGACACACATCGATATGTTAGAGTTTGTCAGCCATGTCAATTTTTTACCGACAAGCAATGCCTCCCTGCCCTTCCCCTTAAACCAATCATTGTAGAAGCATCCTTTCAACAATGGGGACTAGAGTTCATCGGTGAATTCAAGGACAATTCTAGTAACGGATACCGATGGATTTTGACTGCCACTGATTACTTCACCAGATGGGTGGAAGCTATCCCAACCAAGAAAGCAATGGAAGAAGTTGTGATGAAATTCCTTGAAGAAAAAATTATTACTAGATTTGGTGTTCTTGCTAAGATAATCACCGACAACGCCAAAGCCTTTAGCTCAATGGCACTCAATGAGTTTTGTTTCAAGTATGGGATTGTTTTATCACACTCTTCGAATTATTATCCTCAAGGGGATGGGTTGGCAAAATCCAACAACAAAAACATCATGAACATTGTGAAAACGATTGTTGGAGAGAAAAAGAAGAGTTGGGACAACAAGATCAAGTATGGCTTGTGAGTCGACCGCACAACCACCAAGACTTCCACCGGAAGGACTCCTTTTGAGTTGGTGTACGGATTTGAGGCTCGCTTTCCTATAAATCTCCAAATTCCAGCACTACAAATAGCCCAACAATTCAATACATATAAGGAAGCATTGCAGAGGCGAATCGATCAGCTTGTAGAATTGGATGAGACTCGAAGAATGGCTTTTGATCAAATGGCAAGGAATCAAGAGAAGGTAAAAGGAACTTTTGATCGGAAAGCAAGACAAAGAGACTTCAAGGAAGGTGATCAAGTCCTAATGTGGGACAAAAGAAGAGAAAAACCAGGAATGCATCAAAGGTTTGACAATCTTTGGCTGGGCCCCTACAAAATAGAGGAAGTGTCCGGACCAGACTCTTTCTACTTATCCACGAAAGAAGGGAGGAAGATGCCACTACTAGTAAATGGATCTCTTCTCAAACACAATTTCCAGGGTGGCACATGACTTCTTCAGGGCCCGTGCCCCATGTAAGTAGGTAAGTCATTTTGATTCCCTGCACTTGCATCTTGATTGCTCATACTAGTTTAGATGCATTTCATTTTCATTTTTCTCTATTTGCACTATTGATTTCATGATTAGCTTAGAATTTATTGAAAAAACGTCAAAAAAAAATTATTCTAGCTTAGTTGGTTTGGATTATGATCATATGAGAACAAGGATGAGTAGGCCATCATGCACTTGACAGTTTGATGTTTCCTTCCAGGCACAGGTCTACCACAAGATGTTGCGGTCTCATGCAATCTACGACGAGCACATGTCCCCAAGTAGGAGCCAGATGTTATCCCCATTTTGTGGATATTGTTATCGCACAATCTGTACTTACCCAAAGCCAAAAACAAGTGGACACAAGATTGGCGTAACAGGGAGTGACCTATCACTATCACCTTAATAGGAAACCCCTTTTCTATTTAGGAGTATGTCACAGTACCCCAGGGGAGACGTCCCGAGTGACCTGAGGGTTTGAGAAGGCTAAGGTAAAAGGTACAAGAAAGCCAAGTTTAATGGTTCTTTGTGTCTTATAGAGATGAAGCGGAAAGATAAATAAGGGGTACCTGCCCAGAACAAGACAACAATAGAAAAAGAATGCAATTTCCAAGTACTATATGATATTAGTGTTGCATAAGACCATGAACCTCTGAAAAATAAGCAAGATGATGTAAAAATGCAGCAAGGTAATTATTTATAACAGCAATGAATAATTTGTAACAGCCACAACAATTATGCCTTAAGAATGCTTGAAAATGACAAGAAAATATAGCTCTAAGTTGACAAAATGATAACAACTTGTCAAAAGCAAAGTTGGCAATGTCTAATCAGCTTGTAATGTTACTTTGGTGATGAATTTGTTGTTGTTAGATGGCTGTATCAATCTTTTGCAACAGCAGCAAGTTAGTCAATGGATTAGTCTTGTTTAAAGTTAGTAAAAGTTAGTAAAAGTTTCAAGGATGATAGTTTGAGAGTTGTTTGATCAATCAATCACTATAGTGAGTGGGACTAGTGCCTTTTAGGGTGTATGGAGTCAACAATAGCAGCAGCAAATCTTAGAGCAAAATAGCAATGATAGTACTTAGTCAAAGGAGATGGAATGGATGGAGGAGGTGTTGGTAACCCAAGGCCTCAAGCATCCAAATCCTAAGAGATAATTGGCTAGAAAGTATGGAAACTTAGGCCCTAGCGATTTCTCTTTCCTTAGACAATTTGGAAATAATATATGCAATAGGCAATTAGAGTAGGGCTACTAGAGTGCTAGCATTTAGGGCTCTAGTAGCTACTTCTAAACAAGGTGCGCTTTGAGAAAATTAAACAAGCGGAAAACTATAGAGAGAAAGATAACAACTTATGTTTCTCTCCTACAGTTTTAAGCAAGCAATTTCATAATAATTAACATGAGCCAAGTAAAATTTACCACGAGTATAGAATAACATAAACAAATTGCAGATTTTCTAATTACTTCACCAAGAATAATCAAGCCAAACCCTAGTTGAAGATCCTCCACAATGAAAAGATGCCAAAATACACCAAAAATTGTCTCTCCAAGAAGTTGTGCACTAAATAGTTCAGCCAATAACCCTTAAGGAGGATCGAATTTCAGACCACACACTTGTGTGATGAGTTCATGATGAAAAAATGAGAGTTTCCTCTCTCTATTTATATAGTATCAATGACCTTTAATTAAAATTAGGTCATAAAAAAGATCGACATGGCCAAATTACATTTAAAATTGAATTTTTACATAAATGACATTAATTAAACCCTAATTTCATCTCCAAGGGTGACATCATGCCCTTCTAGGGTGACGCTAGCCCCCTAGGGTGGAACGCTAGGCCTCAAATGCAGAACATTTGGCCTCCAAAGGCCCTGAATGCTACCACACATGCCGACTAGCACACAACTTCCCTCATAAATGTAAACCCTGACTGGATGACGTCTAGGGTCAAAATGATGACATCATGGGCTCTCAAGGGTCAACATCCTAGTGGAAGGGCAAGACCCCCCTGGGTCCAGGCCTGCCAGAGTATCTCAGGGGAAACGTCCTTCTTTCTTCCTAGTGCAAGCCTCCAGTGTCTCTCTGCCCCTGGTTGGGGTCATAGCATCCATCTGTGAGCTTTCAGCCCCATGGAGGTCCAAGCTAATCATTCCCCCATATGTACATGTCCATCGGGCAAAGTCCTGCAACAATAACAAGTACACCCTCCAGGGGTTCATAAGTCACAAGGATAATAGCAATGTCAATCACATCTAATAATCAAATTACCCAAACATGTGCATCAAACCCCCCTTTACCCAGACAAATGCTCAAAGACGTTATGCAATTTAATAAGTCAGGTTTGGAGAAGGTCTCAGGATGTCCTATTAGGCTAATCATCCTTAAGTTCAGGGTGTTTCCCAGGTGAGAGCCAATCTAGGTCATGTAAGTGTGTGAGAGGTGACATGGGAAGTGTTAGGGCATAGGGTGCAGTGATAACAGGGAAATATAGGTCTTACTTGTGGGTGCCTGTAGAGGGCAAGTTGCACCTTATCATGGATTCCATTGTTTCCTAGCCCATTCAATGCCTTTTATTCTTAATCTTATTGTTTTTTATTTTGTGCTTCAAGGGAAGAGCTGAGGGATATTGTCATGCCTTGGTGACCAGAGGTGACAACGTTACCCACAAGCATTTCACAGAGATGAGAAGGTTGGTTCGTGATGAGACTCCCTTTCTCTTGGCTATGCCACCAAGAGCCACTACCCTGGTTTGGTGACCAGATAGATGGTAGTGTCATACCGCTACATGCCCATGGTCCTAATAGGTTGACTCATGATGAGACCTTCTATCCACCAGCTAATACGTTGAGTGTTTATTTGTCTTACGGGTTCTCTTTTCTTACTAAGAAGCCTTTTACTGCTTTCTCGGGAATCCCTGGGCGAAGCATCTCAAAGGTTTCATTTTGGCTTTTAACTCTTGCCAGCTACTTTTACCATCTGGGCCTTGAGCCCCTTCTTCCCACAAGGAAAGGTACAACCCTTCCTAGTGTGGCAAACCCATTGCCCAAACAAAGGTAGGGGGAAGATGAGAGGAGTAATGATGGAAAGTGGTAAGTATGGAGGGAATGGACGATGACCTTTCATAGACCAACCCAGTGGCAACCCATCCTAAAGGGAGATCAACTTACTAGGGCATCATGTCACCCTCCCAGGTATGAGCAAGTTAAAGACCATAATTTCCAAGCAAATGTTATGAAATGAAGGAGAATTCAGTGCAACATATTCAAGTGCTTCAATAATTAGAGTGACACATACCATGATACTCGAACTCATTACCTCATGGAGCAAGACTTACAGCTACATCCGAACCAAGCTGGTGGGATGGATATTGTTGTTGTTGATAGATGGGTTGCACTGAAGAAAAGATGGGCCCTCTGGGGCCATGCTCAAGCCATCCGGCTCTCAACACTCCATGTCTAGGACTTGTGGGCCTCGAGACATGATCTCCTTAGTTAACCCTAGGATAGGGGATAACATATACCTAAGGAGATCATGTCTTGAGGGCCTCAGGTTGCAGATATGGAGTGTCGAGAGACTACATGACCAGCAGTACCCTTTTGCACAAATGGAAAACCCACTCACCACCATAGATGGTCATAGTTTTGTAGATGGCATCCACCACACCAGCTGGCTTCCCAAAGGCAGTGGGCCTTGCTCCATGACATACAAGTCAGTATTATGGTGAGCATCATTTCAATATTTAAGCTATTTGATTATGTTGTATCTTAGATTGTTCTAGATTTCATGATATATGCTTGGACATTATGCCTTTTTCCATGCTTCACACCTTGGTGATTGGCATTGTGCCCTAGTAAGTGATTTTCCTTGGGGATGGGTTTGCTACTGGGAACTCCACTAATGAGCCATCATACCATTCCCAACCATACTTACCACTTTCCATCATTGTTCCCCTCCATTTCCTTATCTCTTAGGATTTTAGGGTGTATTGACCCAAGAAGGGGTTGTCCCTCATTCTATGGGAAGAAGGGGCTAAAGGCCCATAGGGGTTGATGTTGGGTAAAAGATAAAAGCCTTGTATAAACCTTCCAGATGCTTCGCCCAAGGATCACCCAAGAAAGCAATGAAACACTTATCTTTGAGTAAGGGGACCCACAATATAATAAAGAATGCTTGAAAGGTTAGTTGAAGGATAGGAGGTCTCATCGCGAGCCGACCTATCACGTCCATGGATATCTAGTGGTATGACATTGTCATCATCTGGTCATCAAACCAACGCAATGGCTCTCAGTTGCATGGCTAAGAAAAAGGGGGTCTCATCACAAGCCAGCCTCCTCATTTCCATTAGGTATTTGTGGGTGAAATTGCCACCACCTAGTCGCCACGCCAGGGCAATGACCTTCAACCTCTTCTTATGCTATATTGAAAGAAAATAAAGAAAGAAAGATAAAAGGCAATGGATGGGTTTGGAAAAAGTGCATTGCAGACAAAGGTAACACACACCCTCTACAAAGGCAGCCATGAATGAGACATTACGACCCCTTGTATGTCATGAGCCCTATGTCCATTGAGTCTTGACCCCAACCACTTCATCCACTTTACATGGCTTAGAGTGGGATTTCTTGGAAACTCTCCTTGACCTAGGGCAAGATCTATCCAATAGACTCCTCATCAACCCTCCCATATTCAAGCTTGACAAGTCGCATAGTGTCTTTGAGTTGTTAATTGCTTGATATAGTGATCTTTGATACACATGCTTAGATGGCTTATTTATTGATTGGATTCACTTATCATGATGTTATGAGTTGAGATCCTTGGAGGGCATGCTCATTTGCCTTTGCAGGACCTAGTTCGTGGACAATTTTGGGAGAACAAGCCTAGCTTGGACTTCCATGGGGCTACAAGCGCACAGGTTGGATGCCAAGGACTTGCATGCCAGATAAGAGAAATCAGACTTGGAAGGCTTCACATGATAATGACTTAGACGGCATAGCCCAGCCCTCACTTGCCAAACGATTTGCCCAGGAGGGGCAAAACGTCTTATTTTTTAGCTTGACGTCATGCTTTTGGGGCTAGGGCATGTTGGTGAGGTGTCACTCTTTTGACACATGGACGTTTTAAGGAGGAGAGGATCTTCACCATGATGAGAGTGTTTAGATACTTGGCATGTGGCCTTTGGAGGCCTAGCCATGCTTCTCCAACATCAACGACTTCCTCAAAGTGGCAAAACATCCCCTAAAGGGGGGACGTCCTCCTAAATTAGGGCTTAATTTGTGCAAAAATTGAAATTTTAAGTGAATTGTTTAATATTACTTTGTTAAGGGGGCAAGATTAGGGTTGTTGACCCCTAATCTTGCGATTTACTCCTTAATTTGTGGACAAACTATGTTAGCTACCTTTTGTATAATTAGAGATCATAAGATCTCATTTGAATCATAACTCTCCCACTTGTGAGAGGACTTGGATCTAAAATTTGCGCTACACTTAGCTCTTTTTATCTCTTGTGCACTTGTTTATGGCTATATTTATGAATGGTTGATGGAGGAGTGAGGCGCTTGAAGAAAACTAAGGTCCTATGAGGCTGCCAACTAAGGTTTGTCTTTGACCTTGAGATTGGCTCTAAGTTTCAATCTTCAAAACTGTCCTTTGTTGTTTTAGGACAGCAAACAGTTTAGTGACTTTCTGCCCATAGTTTTTGTAGGTTAAGTGTTCTTTGAGGTGCCCTTGCAAGTGTTTTTCGTAACCCAAAGTTAGCACATGCAATATAACGCAAAACAAGTAACACTTCCTCTAGATATTAACAATACAAGTAACCTAATCTACACTCTAAGCATGCATGAAATGAACACATGTATTTTTGGTCAACATGACCCTGAATAAAACCCCCTTGGGGAAAACCAGTTTGGAATGGAAGTATATATAAGTTGTGTCTAAAGCATGAGATACAACAAGAAATACAATATAATGGAACCTGTATACAAAGCAAGCTCCTCTCGAGACTTGCCAAAGGAACCAGGAAGAAATGCGCCCAAGACTAGTGCCCCTCTTCCTCTTGTTTCCAAATCCACTAAAGTGAAGCGCCCTTGATCCTGGATGCTTTGAAGAAGAATCCCTTGCACAAAAATGTGCTCTGGTGTGCTACCTCTCCACTGAAACAAACAGATATGACTTCCTCCAACTGTAGCTACTCCCTGCTAGGTGTGCGCCCACCTCCTATGGTGCGCCCTCCTCCAAGCAAGTGTGATCACCACTAAATAATAGGGTCTCTAGCTGTCATAGCTCCTCCATGAATAGAAGCGCCCAAGCTGCCCTTTTCCAATGCCTCCAACCTCATGCTCATGCTCCTCCTCAAGCTCTCCAAGTGAACATAAGAGTGAATGATCCTCCTTAGGCCCCTTGCGCCCTCCTTGAGCAAATCATAAGGAAACCTAAAAGTGAATGGCTTGGATCATCCCAAGCCATTCCTAATCAATGGTTGAGATCATCCCACAATAATCCCAACTCAAAACCCACTTTGGGTTAAGTTTCCATAGTTCACTTTATGTCCCTCAATTCACCCACAAAGTGAATTAATAATCACTTTAGGCTAAAATGACCAAATTTCACTTTTGACTTAAATCTCCTAAGTCAAAGTGAAATTAGACATAAAGTACAAAGTACAAGAGTACCAACAGCTCCCGCTTGTGGTTAGAGGCTCCAAACCACAATGGAACCACTTCCCGAGGTACACCAAAACTCAACAGCATTAGCCTTGAATGATGTTTTTCTAGCTCTTATGGTGGATTATCTTGGCATTTCTCTTGATATTGGTATGGTCTTTTACTATTATGCTATCATTTTTTCAAGTCAAGGATTGTTATGATAGGAGCTAGGTGGGAAGTATAAGGGCATACACCCCCACCATAGTCTTCATCATTTTATGCTTCATCACATTGATTATACTAGGGTTTGCTAAGAGAAGTATAAGGGCATACACCCTCTTAGCTTAAACCCTAGCTTAGAGAAACTTGCCTTGGGAAGTAAAAGAGCTTATACCCCCAAGGAGGTAGCTTCTCTAAGCTCTTTGTTTATTTGATTCCATTAACCCAATAGTAAAGGCACTAGCCATACCTTTTTTTGCATTGGAGATATAAAAGCATTGCCTTGGGAAACGCAATTTTTGGTCTTTTGAAAGGTTTCTTGCTTGAAGTTGATTTGCCTCATTGAGAGGAGTCTTCCCCTACTAGGGCATCCCCTCTCTTCCCATTACTTTGCTTGATGTTACAAACCCTAACCTACAGCCATTATGGCTGATCTAATCTAGATAAACTACTAGTCTTAGCTCCTAAACTAACCCTAGACTATCTCCTAAATTTTCCTCACTTACTCTACTAACTAGGGCGCACCTTTTGGGCTAGTTCTTGGCACTTTTCCATTGTTGATTTTGTTGTTGCATGCCATTGAATGCTACAGCCATAAGGCTGCAATTTTCTATAGAAAACACATGTTTACAACAGCCATCTTCTCTAGCTTCTTAAGTGCCATCTTTTAGCCTATATTCATTGCTAATCTTGATGCTGATTTATTTAACTAGTTTAGATCTTTGTATGCTGATTTAGATATTTTATTTGCTGATATAAACTGTCATTTACTGCTGCAAATTAAGGACAGCAAGCTTAACTTGCTGATCCAACTAACATATATCATTGCAAAGTGTCTTTTCTTGTGTCTCGAGCAGGTACAATCATTCGAAGAAGTACTATACCTGTGGGGCAACAATTACTTGACTTACAAGGCATCTCTTCCCACCTTTCATCCCACTTAGACTTGACCTCTAGGGGCTTCACTTCCTTTTATCTCCATCTCCATCTCAACCCCCTTAGGGTCACCGAGATCGCCTCCCTAAAGTGACCTAGTCACCCTTAAAGTGTGGGACCTACATCAAGGTGACATTGGATGTAGGATTCCCAAGTTGTAGCACTTGCTTTGTGGTTGTGTCGAGCTTTGCCCAACCTACAATTTGCTCTATAACATGCCCTATTGTGCCCTTGTAAAAATTGGCCCTATTGTGCCTTTACAATTAAATGTAAATTAAGAGGGTAAAGTGACAAGTTGGCCCAAACCTAATTAAGGGAGGCCAAACTACTATTTATAAAGAAGGTTAGCGCCTCACTTGAACACTCAGTCGTAAGCTCTACAACAAGAGGAAAAGTGCACAAGTCTTTGAGGAGAAGCTACTGCAGCTAGGTGTGACGTCAAGGAGGGTTTTTGGTTTATCTTTTTGGATTCATCTTGGTCAAGTGGTGAGCTACTCTTTCCTAGTGAAGGAGTAGAGGAGGATCTTCTACTTTGTTAGTTCTCTCTTGGAGAGAAGCATTGTTCTTGGTTGGCTAATCTATATTAAGGAAGTTTGTTGGGCTTTCTTCCCCTAGATGGTTTCTCGGAATAATCTTTTTGTCTATCTTGTCTCTGCAATTGCCTCTCTTTCAATGATCTTATATATGCAGTGAATGTGCTAAATGATTGTAATAATAAAGAAGAATTATAACTGCTAGTTGCATAAGTAAAATATCAACATGGAATCAAAGCAGGATTGAAAGAGACCAACTCACAATTTATAAATAAGTGGCTAGCCTCAGCGCACCCTCTCCAAGATTCAGTTTTCAGTATTGCAGCTGATGCAGAATCAAGGTTTCTGCATAAACCCTAAGGGTGATGTTTTCCCTGTTTAACGAGGACGTTGGAGAAAGTAACCACACCTAGGAGGGCGCATCTTGTCCCTCGATCAAAATTCCAAGATTTGAAAGTTGAAAAATTAGTGTTTCCTCATAAACCCTAAGTCTGGTTCCAGCGGATGCAGATTTTGTGACAAATTTCATCTTTGACTCAACAATCTCTCTGGTAAGGTCTAAGATCCTCATCTTGAAAATTTATTTGTTATTTTTACTTGTTCTGGGCGGGATGACTACCAGTACCAAGCTTGACGAAAAGCTTGAAGGAGCCAATGACTTTTGAGCATTGAAGTACAGAGTGATGCTCATTCTAGAAGAGAATGACCTTGTAAGTTTTGTCGAACAAGATATTGAAGAGCTAGAGGTAGATAAGGCCAAAGCCAAATATAAGAAGGATTTGATCAAAGCAAAGAGGATCATTGCCAATTCCATCAAGAACCATTTGATTCCTCATGTTTCAACATTAAAAACCCCAAAGCAAATGATCGATGCCTTATCCCGTCTATTTGAAGGCAAGAACATCAATCAGAAAATGACCTTGAGGACACAACTCAAGAATGTAAAGATGCAAAATTCAGAAACCATACAATCCTACTTCACAAGAGTGTCCCGGATTAAAGAATGGCTTGAAGCTATTGGAGACTCAGTCGAAGAAGCTGAGATAACGATGACCACATTAAATGGTCTTCCAAATTCTTGGGTATCCTTCATCCAAGGAATCTGCTCTAGAAGAAATTTAACTAAGTTCAGTAGGTTGTGGGAAGACTGTACTCAAGAAGAAGCCAGATTAGAGGCAAGAAAGGAAAATATAGAGAACAACGAAGATCAAGCGCTAACAGTTCATGCAAGAAAAGGAAAGAACAAGAAAGAAGTTCACTCTCACAAAAGATTTCAGAAGCCTCATAAAGGACAAGATTCTCATAAAGATCTCTCAAGCTTCAGATGCTTCATTTGCCAGAAGATGGGACATATCGCAAGAAATTGTCCACAAGCAAAAGACCAAGATAAAACCACGAAGTTTAAAAGGCATCATGCCCATTTCACAAGAGAAGATGAACTTGATTGGAAAAGAACAAAAGAAGATGATCCAGATGAACTATATCTCTTGTGATATAGGACTATGTGCTTCTGAGGCACTTGATTCATATCAAGTGATATTGATAGTTGTATCTTGTTTCTTTCCACATTAAAACTTCAGGAAAGCTGGAGAATTGTTAAGTTCAAGTACAAGTTGTGAAGAAGTATCATTATTCATCCAGACATCATACAGATCAAGCAAGCAGTCTGACAAATGCACGCTCCAGGTATGCACCCTTCATATTTGATTTCAGTTTTAAGTTTATTAACTTAGATTTCATGCATTTTTTATCGTAGCTTGTTGGATCATTATCTCTGGTACGAGAATCCAACAAGGACTTATTCAAAATCAAGAAATAGTTTATGTGCTCGGGGGTGGCATATGTAAATGCGTATGCTTGGGTAACAATGATGTGACATTGTCTATGGTAAAACAAGCACATTAGAATAGAACTCACAATGTTTTTCAGTTTCCCGATGAAAAGACCTCGTCAATGGATAATGAAGCCATCTTGACAGGAAGCAAAATTCATTTGAAGTCTAACTCAAATTTTCATATTAAGACTTGGTATCCAACAGCAAGTATATCTTGGAGAGACTCTGAGGTTATTGTAGACTCGGAAGAAGTCAAGGCTCGAAGGGAGCAGGAAAAGTTAGTAGAGCTAGAAGGGCCTACACAAAACCATTGCAGTAACCAAGAAGAGACCAATATGGTCCTGTGACACCTTGCAGGATGCAAAGCCATATAGCGTTGACGAGCCATATCATGAGGAGCAGATAGCTCCACCAATGGTGAGGCAGGCAACCCCATCAAATACCAGCTCAAAAGGAGCTAGAGCTCAGAGGGAGTCAGCCCTCACAATCCAGTAAGGAGGAGCAACCTCCCTAGAACCATTCATAGGGATGTACAAAGCCTGATTGGTGTCCAGAGGATTCTCCCAACAAGAGTGAGAAAACTATGAGGAGACACTTGCTCCAGTAATCAGAAGAAGTATATATAGAACAACCATGTTCCATTAAAAGAAGTCGATGTGGTATGAGATTCATAGGGAGCATATGAATCCGTTATCGTGATGGAGTAGAGGAGCCACTCTCAGAGTTCAGAAGCTACAGTGAGAATGGAGTAGTCATTCTCAGTTTCAGAAAAGGCAGTTGCAAGTGCAAAGTCCCAGTTTTAGAAGGAACAGTTGCAAAGAGAGTAGAGGACATACTCTCTGACAGTGAGACAGATAGTGCTTTGCAAAAAGCACATAGAGCCAACACATGATTGTGCAGATTGAATTGCAGCTGAGAAAGTGTACCAATTTGGTACAATATGTTGTAAAACTTTTGGTTAGAAGAACATGAGGACAGATATATGTTTTGCAGTGAAAGACATGTTCACCTGATTATGGCAAAACATGTGATAAGGTACCTAAGGGGTACAATCAATTATGGACCCAGATATATCTCGAATTATGAGATAAGATTTGTAGGGCAACACAGATTCAGATTGGGCAGGCAGTGTCACAAGCCGAAAAAGTACATTCGAATGTTGCTTTAGTATGGGATCAGTTGTGATCTCATGACTCAATGCGAAGCAAACCTATATGGCACTCAGCTCTGAAGAGGCATAGTATGTGGCAGCATGGTCAGCTTGTGGTGAAGTAGTGTGGCTTCGGAAGTTGATTGCAGAATTATTTGATCTTGAGTTGGAGGAAACATGTATCTTTTATGACAACCAGAGTTGCATAAAGTTGTCAATGAACCCAGTGTATCATGACAATTCCAAGCATATCGAGATCAAATTACCTTTATATCCAAGAGATGATACAAAAGGGAGCAGTAAAGCTCCAGTATATTCCTACTAACGAGCAAGTAGTTGATGTGATGACTAAGCCTCTGTCAAGAAAGAAGTTCGAATACTTCCGAGATGAGCTTGATGTGGTCCAGAAGGATTTTCCCTCATGAGAGGAACTGATGTGTTCCCCAGTAGCAAGAAGTGATGTGTTCCCCAGTAGCGGGAACTGATGTGTTCCCCGGTAGCGGGAAGTGATGCGTTCCCCGATCGAGAAGTGATGTGTTCCCCAGTAGCGGGAAGTGGTGTGATCCGCAGTAGAGGGAAGTGATGAGATCTCCAGTAGTGGTACACTACCCCAACGCAAGCTGGTACACTACCCCAGTGCAAGTTGGTAACCCCAATGCAGGCTGGTACGCTACCCCAGCGTAGGCTGGTATGCTACCTCAATGCAGGTCAGTACACTACCCCAACGCAGGTTGGTAACCCCAACACAGGATGGTACGCTACCCCAACGTAGGTTGGTAACCCCAACACAAGCTAGTACATTATTCCAACAAAAGTGCAGAACTTCCTATGATATATAGATCCGTGATTGACAACAAGACAATGACCAAGTATGCAGAAGCGCAGAAGCAGTGATGATGACCTTGGCAAGAAGAATACCTTCCTTGCTAAGAGAGAGTGTTGAAGATTGAGTAGCTTCAAAAGATATCCTTATTGTATTTGACCAAGACAAACCCTAAAGAATGTTATTATATTCTATTTAATCAGACGGCCCTATTGTGCCTTTGTAAAAGCCCGCCCTATTGTGCCTTGACAATTAAATGTAAATTAAGAGGGTAAAGTGACAGGTCGACCCAGACCTAATTAAGGGAGTTCGGACTACTATTTATAAAGGAGGCTAACGCCTCACTTGAACACTCACTCATAAGCTCTGCAACAAGAGGAAAAGTGCACAAGTCTTGGAGGAGAAGCTACTGCAGCTAGGTGTGACGTCAAGGAGGGTTTTTGGTCTATCTCTTGGATTCATCTTGGTCAAGTGGTGCGCTACTCTTTCCTAGTGAAGGAGTAGAGGAGGATCTTGTGCTTTGTTAGTTCTCTCTTGGAGAGAAGCATTGTTCTTGGTTAGCTAATATATATTAAGGAAGTTTGTTGGGTTTTCTTCCCCTAGAGGGTTTCCGAGGATAATCTTTGTGTCTATCTTCTTTCTATGATTGCCTCTCTTTCAATGATCTTATATATGCAGTTAATGTGCTAAATGATTGTAATAATAAAGAAGAATTGTAACTGCTAGCTGCATAAGTAACATATCAACAACATCTTCATACATTTTCCCTCTTAGATCCATGCCTCTTTGTCTCCATTTTTCCCAAGATTTATTGGGCAGTGGTCTTAGGATTTTTTTTATCATCTTTCGAGTTCTCACACGATTCATTCTTCAACCTATGCTACAACCATTCATTTTGCTTGGGCTTACTCATCAATAAATCACCTTATGCCTCCATTCCATAGCCTTAGCAATCCTATTATTTAGGAAATCCCCCCTTGGGTTGGAGAAGAGCCAACCAAAAGTGAGAGGAAGAGCTACTATGGTGACAACGAGTAGCCTTCCTAAGTTGCACAAGACTAGTCCCTTGATGCTTGGGACTTTACATGATATGGAGGTGCTAGATTTTGTTGTAACAAGCTACATGAGGTATTGTATATTCCTGGTTTACAAAGAATCTTCTTTTGATTTCTTATCTATCGGATCTAAAGTTTATGGTTGTGTTTGATGATCAACAAGTAATCATCAAAAAATGCAATGTTAATCCTGGTCAAGTTTTTTCCCTAGGAGTGTGTCGGGCTGGCCTTTACAAGTTGCTAGCAAATTCTATGATGCATGAAGCTTCGGCACATAGCATTGACGATTTGTGTGAGCATTGGGACAAACAATTAGGTCACTTGAACTATGGAACTTTGCCTTTCCTGAAGGACATGGTGGAGGAATTGTCTAATTTTAAGGTGGAGAGGATAGGAGTGTGCAAGGGATGTGCACTCACCAAGCCTGCCAAGACTGCTTTCCAAGCAATGAACGCGGATCAAGATGGATTCTTGATCTAGTACATTTAGATGTGTGTGGACACATGTCCTCAACTTCATTGACAATTAATATCTAATATGTTTCGTTCATTGATGATTCTTCTAAGAAAACTTGGACATTTTTATGAAGACCAAGGATGAGGTCTTCAGCTGGTTCCAAGAGTCCAAAGCTCTTGTGGGGAACCAAACTAGAAAGAAGATGAAGGTACTAAGATTTGTAATGGAGGAGAGCATACCTTTACGAAGTTTGATTCCTTTTGCAAAGAAGCAAGGATCGAGAGGGAATTAACAAGTCTTACAACCTGTAGCAAAATGGGGTTGCTGAAAGGAAGAACACATTATCAAGACAACCAAGGCTATAGATCACGACCTAGATCTACCTATGTTCCTTTGGGCAGGAGCATACAATACAATTGTCTACATCTCAAAGAGGTGTCCTCGTAGGGTATCGAAGAACAAAACACTAGAGTAAGCTTTCACTAGTAATAATCCCCAAGTATCACACTTTTGTGTTTTCACTTGTCTTGTATATATTCATATTCCTTGGGAGAAAAGAACTAAATTGGAACCCTCTAACTTGAAGGTGACAATGCATCATGGTATGAGGTAGTAGGAGATGGTGAGTTGACGTTGCATGGTTTTGTGGATTCTAACTGGGCTAGAGATGCAAGTGGCAGGAAAAGTACTCCAAGGTTTTGCTTTAGTTTGGGTTTAGGGATGATATCCTAGTTCAACAAGAAGCAAGCAACATTGGCACTCAACTCAACAAAGGCAAAGTGCATGGTAGCAACCAATTCTACTAGTTGTGAGGCCATCTGGCTTAGTAATTTGATAGCAAAGTTGACCAATTAGATGATGGAGCCTATTGTGATAATATGACAATCAAAGTTGTATCAAACTCTCTAAGAATCCTTTTTTTCATGCCCGCTCCCAGCATATAGATATATGGTAACGTTTCCTCAAGCACGGAGTTCAAAAGGGGGCAATGATTCTTGAGTATGTTCCTTCAAATTTAGAAGTTGTAAACATTTTGATGAAGCCCCTATCAAAGGGGAAGATTGAAATGTTCAAGGAGAGACTGAGTTTGGCGGAGAACACTTTCCTCACAAAGAGGGAGTGTTACAAGTTTTTCCTTATTACTCAATTAGTATTATCCTCAACATGCCATAATAGTGATATGCTTCAACAAATTCATCCTTTCTTGATCCTTGTGCACAACATGATGGCATGTTGATGATAGTACATCACTAGATTTATTTGGGAGGCAAGCTACAAATATGTAGGAGCGATAGAGAGTGTATGCATGCTAGAATCTCCAAATTTAGCTCTGTTATCGCACAATCTGTAGCTTAGGCAAAGCCCAACCCAAACCACAAAGGTGAGACAACTACTGGGAGTACCTACCCTTTTCCACCTTAGATAGACATTCCCTAAACTTTAGTGATGATGAGAATGCATGCAGGGAATCTCGAGAGGCGACCCTAGGGGGGATTGCAATGAGAAAAGAGATGTGAGGAGGAACCTATGGTCACAGTCAGGAAAATCTTTGAGGCTTGGAAGAGAGGTCTTGGAAGGTGAAATATGATTTCCAAAGTTATATCCCTGCAAAACAATGTCAGAACATCAAAACAAGACGATATATTACAATATAAGCCTCAAAAACTAAGGGGAATCAGCAAGATAAACTTGTTGTCCCAAAACTAAAACATATATCGAATTTATATCAGCAATGAGTAAGTTATAAAAACTGCACTATTGACCATCAAAGTCTTCAAATGATTATTGGATAACTAAGCCCAAAACATGTAGATAATGTTCTAGTACTTAAACTCAACTTTTGATAGCAAAATAGGGATGTGAAAAGATGAATGAGTAAGTTATAAAAACTGCACTATTGACCATCAAAGTCTTCAAATGATTATTGGATAACTAAGCCCAAAACATGTAGATAATGTTCTAGTACTTAAACTCAACTTTTGATAGCAAAATAGGGATGTGAAAAGATGTTATCGGCAATGTATTAGGGCAGCCTTGTGACTGTAGCAAACGTTCGTTACAACAGCAAGTTCTAGCCACAGAAAATCACAAGCAAAGCACTCAAATGAAAGCCCTTAACGAGTAGATTAATTAGCACTATTTACTTGCAATTTTTATCGGTAGAAAAAAGTGTAAGTAGATCTAAGTTTCACGAAACGAGGAAACGTTTCTAAGTTTCCGAAACCAGGACGGTACGAAACAGGCCCCCAAAAAATGGAAACACCAAGGGAAACATTGTATATAAAAATAAAAATAAATAAAAAATAAAAATATATATATATATATATAGTTTTTTAACGCGTTTCTAGAAATTTCTTTTTTAAATGAAAAAAAAAAAGCTAAAAAATCAATTGTATTCTCACTGGAGAATATATAAAATGCAAAAAAAAATTATAATTCATTGTTTGGGGGCCCCATGGCCCCCTATTTTTTTTCTTATTTCTCTTTAGAACGCACGAAACATCGACCGTACAGGCCGATACGACCAGGAAACACCGCTGGACGTACCATACGACATTTCCAAATCGAGAAACACCGTACGGTACGATCGGCGGCGTTTCCTGGTTGTACCGACGTTTCGTTTCGTTTCAAAGGAGGAAACAGGGGGGTACCGTTTCCTGCAACTTAGAAGTAGATGAAAGAGAGTAGATTGTTGCAGCCCTAATGGTTGTAGCTAAAAATCTATTACAGCAATAAGTAATCTTGGCCAAAACAAGACGCCCTTAGGGCATTAGAAAATTTTTAGCATGCAGAAAATAACTAGCCACTTGAACAATTCAAAACATCGATACCCACATTTACCAATGCATGAATATACAATCTCTGATGCAATAGATTAGTGCCTTTTTCAATTGAGTGATGGAGTCTCTTGTGTAAGGTTAGGTTTTACTACTTCTCTAGGAGTGTTAGCCCTTTAACTTCCTAGAGCAAGCAAACCCTAACAAGGATAAAACTCTACCTGAGTGTAATCCCTTTTACTTCCAGTTGCAATCCTTTAAGATGAGATTTCAATAACAAGAGATGAAGTATCTTGACGGAGGGTGTATGCCCTTATACTTCTCCAAGGGTTTAGACAAAATAACCATGAAACTAACAAGATAACATACAAATTGCAAAAAATCTCACTAATTCCAAAAGATAGCATGCATAAACCCTAGTTTTCACAATATAAATCACCAAAACTTGCAAAGGAATACCTCCAAGAGATAGCACATAGCATTGATCCACAAGAGAAGAAGATACATAAACCAATTACACCAAAAGTCCAATGTAGCGAATTGCCAAAATAGGACGAAAATTTCAACCAAGAGGAATGAAATCCTCAAGTGAGTGTCATATCATATGAAAGTGTCATGACCTTTACTTATACAAGGCCTTACAAAACCAATTTGTCCACTTATCTAAAGTCAAACACAAATTAGGGAGGCCAACCTCCTCTATTTGTCTTTTTACATCTTAAAACTCGAATTGCATAAAGAAAATCCCCTCTTAAGGGTGATGTCATGCCCTAAAGGGTGACGTCATGCCCTAAAGGGTGACGTAGGGCATGTTGATATTATGGTAGTTGCGGGAGGTATTTACCTCCACGTATAAACCTGACAAGAATAGAATATTCCGAGAAGCAAGAAGAAACCCTAATTAGTTGGCTAATAACACTAGAAGATAAGTCGGCTCAAGAGGATAACTTGTATTAGGTTATTAGCCTCCAAGAGAAGAAGTCGGCTAAAGGAAATATTATATACTAAGTAAATAAGCACCCAGAATTAGAAGTCAGCCCAGGCAGTTTGCCAGATTTAGTATAAATACAGGAGACCAGTCTTCATTCTGGTAGGCATTCTCAAAACTGCAGAAGCAGCACTTGTGCACACTACAGTTGGCCAGTTTGTGCGCAAGTTTGGAGGAGAGATGTCGTTGCAGCTGTTGCAGCTAGCAGATTTTGGTTTTGGCTTGGACTATCTCTTGGTTATGGTTTGGACTTTATGATCAGCTCTTGCTTGGTGCGCTATCCTTGGAGAAAGGTGTGCCACCCTTTGTTTGGCTATCTAGCCTAGGGTTTTCTTTCGAAATGATTCTCTGTCAAGGTTAAGGTGCTCAAGGGTGGCTTCGGCCTATGGTTGGGTGACAATAGTGATATTGTCTATGGTTAAACGAGCACATCCATCAGATTCTAACAGGTTATGGGCCCACACTTCCTTCATTCAGTCTAACCACTGGAAGGGAGCATAGCCATAAGGATACTAAGCTCGTTGAAGAACTGTCGCTAGGGTTTCTAGCGGGAGCAGTTACCAAGGCACTGCCACTAGGGTTACTAGCAGGTGCAGTTGCAGAAACCCTAATCCTCTCGTTGAGGCACCTTAAGTGAAGGGATTGACCTAATTTCTGGATAAACTAGTGCGCCCGAGCCTAGCACATCTCCTGGTACTCTCAGCAAGCAAAAACGTCAAGTTTGAGTTTTTGGTCAAATCTAGGGTTGACCCAGTCAAGGCAACCATGACTTACTCTATGAAGTCAGAAAACAAGTTAGATGGGGCTTCTAACTTCAAAGCGTGGAAGACAAGGATTGACCTCATCCTTGCCAAGAATAAAGTGTTGGATATCGTGAAAGGAAAGATCGTGGAACCAGAGTTTGAAGAAGGAATAGAGAAGGAACCGCAAAACGTTGCAGTTATGGAGAAGTTCAAAGACAGTGACATCAATGCCATGAGTATCATAGTAGACCCTATAAAAGACCACTTGATACCCTACATCTCCCATCTTGACTCATCTAAGATGATGCATGATGCCCTAACAAACCTCTTATCAGTCAGAAACATTGGACAAGTAATGAGTCTGAAGAATGAGCTCCATGACATGAAGATGAATGATGATGACAACATAACATCATACTTTGTGAGGATCTCTCAGTTAAGAGATCAACTACAAGCTATTGAAGAGATCATCTCAGAGAAGGAACTGGTAAATATAGTACTCAACGATCTTCCCAAGACATGGGATGCATTGGTCGCAAGTATGAACACGAGGAAGGAGTATCCTACAATCGAAGAACTTTGGACTTGTTGTGCACAAGAAGAATCAAGTATTAGTGCAAAAGAGAAACCTCAAAAGAAATACGATGATCAAGCCTTCACAACAAGATTCAAGAATTTCAGGAACAAAAGGAAGTTTGGTTCAAGGAAGAAGCCAAATCAAGAGAAATATATGTCAGAAATACAATGCTTCAACTGTCGAAAGTATGGTCACTACAAGAATCATTGTCCCGAGTTGAAGAAAAGGAAGGAGACACACGAAGCATTAGTTGTCGAAGAAAAGGAACCTTCAAAGAAGACTAAGCAGGATGAAACAAACTTCTTCTTCTAAGACAAGGTAAACAACACTCTTCATAGTTCTTGTACATACCATGTTTTTTGTACATATCTTGCATATTTATTTCTTAGAAGAAAATATGTTCAAAGAGAAACTATACTTATGGAAGAACAGCAAGATAAGGATTGTTACAAGTCAGAAAATACACATGAAAGGATGAAGTACACCAACAACCCCTGGTAACAATTCATGTGGAAGTTATTATCAGAATCAATCTTGAAGAAACCTAGAAGAAGTAAAGCAATCAAGAGGAAATTGGAAAAAGATTTGTGACACTTTGCAGAAGGCAATAAGGATGCAGACGGAAGTGTGGACTCTCCTAGATGCAGGGAGCCGATTATATTATCAAAAGAAGAACCTGCATGAAGCAAGGATTAGGAGGGAGCTAATCCTAAATTATATGATCCATTGAAGATGATGAAGTATCTATCCATGGTAGCAACCATGAAAAGCAGCACGTGTTCAGTGTGACTTCAGAAGAAG
>SNQJ01S0016272.1:109606-124252 GCA_010110895.2 Picea sitchensis | reverse complement strand
AAATATGATGCTCTAGAGTCTATTTTATTTTGTGGTTGATGTTGTCTATTACAATCTATTGATGACAAATGTTTATGGTTGATGTTATATGCGTACTAAATGGTTGATTCTTTAATCATCATCACTAATCAATTAGTTAAATGGTCGTATATCTATGTTTTCATGTTTTTTGCAATTGATTCGCCATTCTGCATGTTTTTTTATATATATGCATCAAAATACATATTTTTTATGTATTATATAAAAAACGCTCTCGAAATGCTCCCGCTCCCAGAAATTTTTGAAAATCGACACTCCCGCTCCCAACAGCCTTGTCCATGAGACCTAGGAGTGCCTATGAAGATGGACATGACCACATTGTTGATGTACCCTCTTATGCAATGATGATAAAGTTTATACATCATTATGAGACTCATGTGGACATGTTTTGCCATTATGGACCCCCCCTTGACTTTGTCTTAAAAGATAACCCCTTGTTGTTTTGTTTTCCCTCTTGTTTTATGTGATTTGAGTTTTATTTATGTGATTGAGGTTTTATAATTTATATTGATATTAATTGACAATTTTATTAATATTTTTATTAATTAAATGTCAATATTTAAATTTAGTTTTAATTACCATAACCCCTCTCCCTAACTATAAATAAGACCCTGCCCTCTAGCATTTTACATACCCACATACACTCACTCTCACTCTTCTATTGATGCGGCTACCTCAGTCGCTCTCTCCTTGTGTGAGTGTGGCCTCTTCATTTGATATAACAGTTTCAGATCTGAGTTTTGTTTTGTGAGTGCGGCCTCTCCATTTGATGTAACAGCTTCAGATCTGAGTGCAGCCTCTCCATTTGACATAACAGTTTCAGATCTGAGTGTGGCCTCTTCATTTGATGTAACAGTTTCATATCTGAGTTTTGTTTTGTTGGTGCGGCCTCTCCATTTGATGTAACAGCTTCAGATCTAAGTGCGGCCTCTCCATTTGGTGTAACAGTTTTAGATCTAAGTTTTGTTTTGTTGGTGTGGCCTCTCCATTTGGTGTAACAGTTTCAAATCTTAGTGTTGTTTGGTCTTAGTATTGGCTGAGTACTCTCCTTCATTATGTGTTGGTGCAAGAGATGTTCCACACTTGCTACCCCCTGTGTTGGAGTGTTTATCCAGTGTTGTCTTCTTTTCAGTTATGGAGGGTTTGTTATTTTGCTATGGAGGGTTTGTTGTTTGATATGGAGAGTTTTGTTGTCTCAGTGTTTGGAGTTCTTGTTGTTCCTTCTTGTGGGGTACCTGCTATTGCTTTATCAACTAGGGTCAATACCTTGTTGTCCCTTCTTGTGGAGTACTTGTTGCAGTTGTCTTGTAATGGTCTATACCTTGGCAAAACTGTCCCTAAGTCCTTATGACAGAGATCAAACCCTAGAGGTTTGATCCATGAACCTAAAACTGTTTCTGAGCATATTCTAAAGGTTTACATCCACACATGTGATAGGTACATCTTTCATAGATCAAGAAGTAAGCTTGAGGTTTGTCTTTCCACTCAGAAATTTTGTTTATACTCAGAATTTAATTTAGACTGTTTATTTCTTTTCTCTTATATGCTGATCTAGTGAACAGAAATTTAAAAAGGCATTAATGTTTCTATTTTTCCCTAATTCTAACACTTCTCGTGATTTTGTTTTCTCTATAACAGAGTCCGGCTCGGTGATTTTTTTTCCGCTCTTTTGCAAACCTGCCCATTTTGTTACTTAATGAAATGGACTCGTACTCTTTTTTTCCGCTCTTTCGCAAACTTGTCCATTTTCTCAATTCTTTACAAATATGTACATTATTTTGTTACTTAATGAAATGGACTCGTCCTCTTTTTTCCCGCTCTTTTGCAAACCTGTCCATTTTTTCAATTCTTTACAAATATGTACATTATGTTTTCTTAATAAAACGAACTCATACTTGTTGATTTATTCACTCTTGTTTTAAACGAACCTGTTCATTCCATTTTCTTTGACTCAAACTTTAAAAGACAACAAAATTATAAGAAAAAATATATCTTAAAAAGAAATGACTACAAAATTTAGTCATTTTCACACAATGTATGATATACTAATATAAATAAACCTCCATTTATCAAATTCGAAATTGAAAAATCAATTCAGTGAAATAGATAAAAGTATCATTTTAAGGAAGAATAAAAATACAAAGATTACGACGCTAGTGGTTGTATACGTTCAGCATCGGGAAAAACTGGCCGTCTTGGACCTTGAACTCAAAGCGTCATCATACATGCGTTCATCATCGGGAAAAACTGGCCATCTTGGACCTTGAACTCAAAGCCTCGTCATACATGAACTCGAAAAAACCATGCACACGCGAACTGAGAAAAACACTGCATAAATATATATCTGAAAGACAGCTTGCATGTAATAGACTTGGTAAGTTGTAGGAACGTCGAGGGAGTATACATTTCAATTATAAAGGCATTCTTCACGAATTTCTCAACTTATGGTGAATTTCAGCCATAAATTTCGAGTTCGATTCAGTCAACGATTCATTAACGTACCAAATCCGATCTAAGGCGAAAATTTGGCCGATCTAATTTTTTGCGCAATTTTCGTATAGGAAGCTACAGTTTGCCCAAATTTAGTAACCATGTTTGGAATTCAAAACCCCTTACTGTTAGATGTTGATCTTTAACCAGAAAACCAATCTAGGGTTTTCAAGTAGTCATTATCATATGGGTTTTATAGATATGGATTCTTAAGCAATAGATAAAATTAAGTCTTCAGCGAGGTATTCGCTACCATGGGTTCTTGTGGTCATGTATCCTCAATCAAAAGATCAGATTACCATTAATAGGAACTTGTGTTGTTGGTGAAAACAAAATGTAGTTATTGCTCCACTAGTGATTAATTTCCTCGATTTACATGTTCGGTTTCCTGGGCGAAAGTATCTCCATAAGGGAATCATTTATTACCGATGGAGCCAAATGCAATTGTTATACAACTTCGACCAAACGGCTACCCTAATCATGACAACTTTGCCAAAGAGCTACTTCCTAAGTTGCCAGACGTTTCTATTTCATTGTAATATCTCAGATCAAATAATCATTCATTATGCGAAAAGGACGGAAAAAAAAAACTGGGGTACACAGTATCATGGGTTCTCCTCCTGAAAGTCGGAACCATATGAACAAACAAATCTCGAATGAAATGGCTACAAACGTTAGTTAATTTTTTGCGATAAACAGGGCTTGCTCGTGTGTATTTATATTCGTCGAAATTAAAAAATGCTCGTGTGTGTATTTGTTAAAATTAAAAAATGCTCCTGTGTATGAGTATTCGTCAAAATTAGAAAGCAGACCTAAAACACATGAATGTTCCGAGATACAGAAGCAGAAGTCATTTTTACCAGAACAACCAGCAGTTTGAGTCCGCATATACTCTATCGCACAGAGCCAAGGGCCTTCTTGGAAATCGGGATCATCTTCTCCCTGCTCAATTGCTGAACAGCAGACATTCTGAGGCCCTCTCGCTTCATCCGCAATACCCTTCCCATCTCCACCGGGTTTCCTGTGCAAAGCTCTCTGAACGGCACCGGCTGGACCGGGAATTATGTGACGAGTAATTTTCTCCGCTACATCAGGGACCCTCGGCTCTTCTTGCGATTCACGTGGCGGCTTGCGAAGCCCGGGTTGGGATTGCACTCGCTCCCGGGGATTCGAACCCCGGGTAGCTTCATGGGCTCGATTGTGAATTCCGTTACTGTTGTGTGGAGGTGAAGATATGGAACAGGGCTCCAGCGAGGGCAAGTCGGAAGGAATAGAGAGGGTTTGGGAATTGGTGTTCTGCTTCTTGAATCTGTTGAGGATACCCACTGTGGGTTGGCGTATTTGGGAATCCGAAGGACGCTTTGAAGGCAAAATATTTGAACATGTCTGCTTCTGCTGGGTGAGGGATGGTGAAGGAGCGTGTGAAGCCCGGGCTTCTGGTAGTTTTATGATGTCAGAATCGTCAATGTCCAGCGCTTCCCACTCCTCTAAGCCTTCCATTGAGCTGAGACAGTAGAATTTGTGGTTGGGACGAGAATATTTATGTGCTACTTTCGCCATTTTAAATTCAAACTTCCCGCCACAATATCAACGGATTGGCAAAGTATGGTTTGCATCCGGCTAGGTGCAAACTTAAAAAAGCAGTATGGGTTTGTCCATGTGATCTCTTTTTTTCCTGTTTTTGAGATCTATAAAGTTACATTTTCTTCCATGGTCTTCTTTAAATCAAAGTATCTTTAATTTTTAATTCTTTTAGTTTGGTTCTTATCTGTTTATAAGGTTTAGTGTATCATGGTATATAAGTTCCAACATATCATAATCTTATGTTAATGAGTTGTTGATATGTATAATAGTTTTTCTTTCTTATTTTGTGAGATGTGTTGTGTGGGTAAGTGTATGTAAAAATAGTGAATAATAAACAATTGAATAAGTTGCTTTAAAATAATTTTTACAAGTTTTTAATCTCTTCTCTTATTTCTTATTGGTTAAGATGCACAACTCATGAAAAGGTCTAAGGGATATGTTGTAACCCCAACAATGTTTAGTGTAAAAAGCTCCATGCGCACTAGGTTGCAAACCCTACACACAATTGGCACGCACATGTCTATAGCAAGGATCGTTATGAGAGTCCATCTAGCATGTTGACACTGAAGAAAATAAACAAAGATTTCACCAATAATGACAAAATTGAACTACCTTTAATTACTAAACATAGATTCTTCATATTCTAAAATGAAGCAATTAATTCACACATCAAATTAGAATATGACAATATTAGTATCACTATATCATATTTTATTGAACTACCTATTGTCTCTATCTTTTTTAACCCCATATATATATATGGTTAAAAAAATAGAAACAATAGGTAGTTCAATAAAATATGGTATATATATATGTGGTAAAAAAAGATAGAAACAATAGGTAGTTCAATAAAATATGGTAAAAAAAGATATAGACAATAGGTAGCTCAATAAAATATGATATAGTGATACTAATATTGTCATATTCTAATTTGATGTGTGACTTAATTGCTTCATTTTTATTCATGCATAATTTGATAAGGCGATGTTCTATCTAATCATATCAATATCTTAAAGATTGTAAGTTTGAATTTACAAGAAAATAAATTAGAATATAAAGGTGTGAAAAGTTTTGTGCTTTATAGAGAGGTCATCACAAGTACAACCATTTGGTGCATCCTACCTTAGTTAAAAACATGTAAATTCAAAAAGAAATAAATTAAAATAACAATGTATATCTATCTATTCATTTATCAATGCATCGAAAGAGAGTTTGTTAATGATCCTCTTTGTACTTGCATATAAAAGTGAATGAAACATCTATGTTACAATAACAAAAGAAAATAAATTATACACTAGCCTTTTTCTACAAGAGAGGGTGGGATTAGGAGAGGCAGTGGAGTCACTCTGTAAAGTCTAATAAATAAAACCATAATCTATTCCATGTTTCCTTTCTGCATCCAAGTTGGAGATTAAGTACAATGTAGATTAAGGAAGATGGTGGCGATTAGATAAGGGGTTACATTAAGACATTAAATTTCTCCTAATAAACTTCTTTTTTTAATTAGTAATTTTTTGGGGAAGGGGTTCAGGGGGTGGGGTGGAGTGGGGTGAGTTTACACTACATTTGCATGATATGGCTTGCATTTTCTCAATTTCATCACTCAAACATGTTTTTCATGAAGTTTGAACATATACCAAGAGAACACATAATGTTCATTAATTCACCTTATCCATATTGACAATTCTTATCTCACGACCCACCAACAAATATCCCTCTTGTTTTTTTTATTTCTCGTGATCAAACTTCTTACAAAATACATTGTAAATATAATAATAATAATAATAATAATCTAATTTTAAGGTCACGACCAAGCCAGACACCAAATTGGTGTATAAGACCTCCTCCGCCCAACGATTTGACTGGTAAAGTCTACGTAGGTATACATACCCTACACCCCTTTGGATTTGAACTTGTGACCTCTTGGGAGGAAATACATGTCCTTAACCATTAGGCCCACTCAGGTTGTATACTAAGGCTTCAATGGTTTCATAATTAGGTTTTGATACTTTATGTCAGACTTAAATTCACAAATTAATTTTAATTCATAATTTGGTGATCATGAAAGGCACCACTTAAGTGGTGGGTTTGAGTCGCATTGCCTGAGTGACTTAAAGTCACGCTAAGGCTTCAATGGTTTCATAAATAGTTTTTGATGACTTTATGTGGAACTTAAATTCACAAATTAATTTTAATTAGTAATTTGGGGATCATAAGAGGCACCACTTAAGTGGTGGGTTTGAGCCACACTACCAATGTGACTTTAAGTTGTAACCTAGAAAATATAGCCATGTAACTTAACTCAATGTGTGAATGATAAGTAAGTCACTTTAGTTTATATGGTTACCCAAGCCAATTTGCACAACTATACGTCACCTATACTTCACCCCACCTATACGTCTTACCTCCACTTTCATAAGATGTGAACATGGAGGTGTGCAACGCCCTCACCCTCACCCCCACCCCCATCATCACTTGTGAGGGTGAGGATGAAAGTGGGTGTAAGCATGAGGGCAAAGTTGTGCAAACTCCTTCGTGAAAGTGCCAGGTGAAGTTGATTGTGTAACGTCCCCAGCTCTACTCCGAGCCACGTCACATCAAAATTTTGAACTCTAATACCACTTGGTAATGTATCCAGCCTCCTAGTTGAGTCCCATTACCACATTGTAAAGTCTTCACTACCACAACTCGCTAAATAAATCTTTGATGTCAATTCTTTCTTTTGTGGAAGCAACTTAATGAAACCAACAACACGCACAACTAGCCTTGTGTTACACGCAACTGTGTTTTCCTAGTGCGCACAAACTGGTCTCGTACCATGCGCAACAACTATGTCTTAGCAATTCAGCGTGCTCAACCATCATTGTGTCAGTCACATCGATTGTCCTGCAACACACACGACATTCCTAGCTTCACGCTAGAACCCATACGATTAGTGTTGAAGTTACTTAACAGATAGCAACTATAACAACACAATGAACTCATAATACAACTACACACAACCATTCCTATGTCGCGCGTGGGGTCTATCCCATTTGTGCGCGTGGACTAATTCAGGCCTTGCCTCAGAATCCCATGACCATTACCACATAATTATCTAATAGGAAACACTTAATAACTACTATGTTGATACCACTTTGTGATGTCCCCATCTCTGCTCAACATCCATGTTACATCAAAATTTTGAACTCTTATACCACTTTGTAACGTATCCAGCCTCTTAGCTCAGTCCTGTTACCACATTGTAAAGTCTCCACGTTCCATCCTTTTTATTCACAAATAATATTGGGGCACCCCAAGGTGACACACTTGGGCGTATATACCCCTTCTTCAAAAGCTCTTCAAGTTGCATTTGCAATTCTTTTAGTTATGGTGTACTCATCCTATAAGGAGTCTTAGATATCGAGGTTGCTCCATGCATTAGATCTATGGAGAAATCAATATCTCTTTTGAGTGGCAACCTCAGTATTTCTCTAAATACATCTTTAAACTCCATTAGAATTGCATAATCTTCAATATTTGGCACTTTATCATTAGGTGCCTCCTCCATATGTGCTGCAAATACTTGACATCCTTTCCTAAAGATTTTATTTAGCTATAAGGTTGAAATTTCTCTAATAGTTACAGCCCTTGGAATACCATGTATTGTTTTCAAGTTCCCTTCTTCATCCAAGCAAGTAAAAGCCTTATTATAACAGTCTAGGACAGCATGATGCATGTTGTTGGCATTCAATGGGCAGACCCGGGGTTCAACATTGAATCACCAACAAAACCCTAAAGATATCAGCCCTTTCAGCATCACCCGCAAGCAAGTGAAGTCTCACTCGAGGTACCTGTGGGGACTGCAGGAACCAGGTTTCTGCAATCATGGGGAGAAGGGAGACATACATCATATCCATTCACTTAACATTAATTCACATATTTTGTGCACGGAATCATCAGAGCATCTAACATATTCATATTAATCATCCATACATTATATGTGTGCCATAAACAGAACATAAAAGAAACACATCACAACACAACATACATTATAACACAGATATTTAACGTGGTTCACCCCAAACTGGGTTACGTCCACAACGACAATCTTCTTATATTATTATTAAGCATCATCTCTTACAAAAGGTGTGCACTGTGCTCATACAAGATATATTAGTTATAACCCAACATGTCCTTACCATTCGCGCATATAGTGCACACTTAGATCAAAACTCACTCGTCCATAACATACTCTTTAGCCTCCTTCCTCGCACATATTACTTCATTGATTGATTGATTGACTGACTCCTTCTACTAAAAACCCTTACATATTTATACAATGACATTGGGGCTTAGCCCGTTGCACAATGGACCAAAAGATCTAACTACTTCTAACTAACTTCTGTGTTCCACGCACACTAACCCTTGAAAATGCGCTAATTGTCTTCCTTTCTTCCGCAGGCGTTGCTCCTTAGTCGTCTTATCGCATAGTTTACTCCTACTCAGTTCCCAAAAATGGTCCCAAAATATCSTGCTCCAACATGCCCCCAACACTCACCTATGGCTCGTCACAAGTGACTTTAATTCATAATGTCTCGAGGGATACAACCATGCAAATCAATTGACTTCGTGAATGATAAGTAAGCCACTTTATCTTATATGGTTGCTTACATTAGTTTGCACATCTTCACCCCATATGCACCTCCCATCCCCACCTCCGTAAGGCGTGAAGGTGGAGGTGGGAAACCACCTCACCCCACCTCCATCCTCTTTTGTGAAGGTGAGTGAAAGTGGTTGTGGATGTCAAGGGTGAAGTTTTACAAATTCCCTCATGAAAGTGGAGTGTGAAGTTGAATGAGGAAGATTGCAAATTAACATAAGGAGCGAAATTGTATAAACAAATGAAAATAGGAGTGGGATGTGAAATTATGTAATCGGTGTTGAACTATACAAAGTCATGTCATTTATTGTCATAACTTCATTAAATGTTATAAAATATAGCTATGCCTAAATCATGTTTTGTTTATGCCACTAACAAAGTAGGCTTAAGAGGTGAAATAAAAGTACAAAGATCAAGGCACAAAAACTAACTTATTAATGGAAAATACATGAAATCATAAATATGTGGAAGTAAAGTCTATATACGTTAATCATACCCCTATTCAAAATAATGGCAACCATGATCTAATAAATGTGACATCCTAATAAAAGTGTATAAAGCGTCATGTGTTGGGCCTATTTTGGAAACCTTTACTCATATATCTATAAATATATAATGAATCATGGTGAGTAAATTTAATAGATGAGGAAGATGGAGAAGGGAGGATTTGTGGATTAATTGGATGAGGAGGAAGATCTGTGAAGTTTGTATTTAGGCCAAGTAATAAGTTATTTGCTCATCGGAATAAAATCAGGGTATTAATGATATTTGTTTTGGATACAAAGGTTAACATGGGAGAAGAAATTATATACTACCTCCCCTCCATAAACCCTAGTCACATTCTAACCTCTGATAGTAAGGGGGATTTTAGTGAATTTTTTTATCCTACTCAAACCATAGTGGGAAGCTAAATTCCCTTGGTAGAAGTGTCAAGAAACGATGTTAGAATGGGCATTAAGGTCAGGGTTTGGAAATCTTAGTCTAGAAGAATTAGTTGGAGGTTCCCGAGAGTGAAGGAAAGAATTGGAGGGGATAGAGGATATTGTAGTGAGGGTAGGAAGAAGAAAAAATATACATGTGTGAGTTGAAGGGAGAAGGTGAAATTGTTTTTTGAAGAAGATGTTACAATGGGGGAAGGTGTTGTCATTGAGTGAAAAATATTGGCGGGTAGCTTCTTTAGAAGGGCGATTTCTGATAAATCTCTATATATTTGGATTGACAATGTATGGAAAGGACTATTGGGGCATATGCCTTCCTTTCATGTTTTAACTAAGGAATGGCTTGCCTTTGAATTGAGGAGGGTTTATGCATATATGATTTTGAGGGGGAAATGGTATTAGGGTTCAAAAATCCTATCCCTTGGGAGGTGAACCCTATCTTTCGATCTCAAATTGGAAAAAATGACCACCCAAAGAATCTACTTAAAACTACTTGGGATGCCCCTTAGAATTATGGAATAGACTGGTGATGGGACAAATAACAATGACAAAAATGTTTTTCTCCTCAACTTACAACTTTAAATGTCAACCCGAGGTTCGTACAAACTTGAGAGGTACTCTGCACTATATGTAAAACTTCACACATGCATTTATACAAGAAGGAGGAGACATGCCATCGAAGGAATACAAGGGTTACTTTAGCAAAGGGAAGGGGTAATAAGCAATTCAATACTACCTAAGGAAAAGCTACAATTCAACTAAAAGGAAGTTGCAATTTTAACTAAAATAAAGCTTGCAAGTCAAAAGTGAAAAGACCATATAACCAAGGGACCAATCCTATTTATCCTGATATCAAGGAAAGCTAGGATGCAAGGTTTCAAATTCAAGTGAGCCAAGTTTAATTTGTTGATCCAAAATACAAAAATAAGTTTGTTGAAAAACAGAGTTGAACCTATCTAAGTTATTCTACTAAAAATATAGTAAATCCTACAACAAATTATCCTACCATAGAAACCAAATTAAAACATATTAAAATAGAACTAATCTCTTATGAAGTATCCTGCCACAAGGTTGAAGCAATCCAAGGTTAATGTCACCTCATTAATAATGACAAAACATCGTGAAACGACTTTGAAACATCATGCTAGAATCTACTATGGGAAATAGAAATGTTGCTACAAGAAATAAAGGATGAATCCATAAATTGATGCATAACATAAGATGCAAGTAAGGTAAAATACACAAGACTGAAAGCAAAAGAATGAATCAACACTATAGAGTTTCTTTGTTCAGTATTTAGTGGGCCCTCCTCAAGGCTTCTACACTGAATCTAAAAGACTACCAAGGACAAGAAATTTGAAAGTACAAAATCTTCATTAGCATACTAGCTCACAACAACAATACATCTCAAAGGAGTTTGAACTTTCCAAGAATCTCAAATGCTCAACAAGAATGACTAACTTTCTAGAGCCAGCCCCTAACTTTTTACTAAGAGATTACATATATGAACCCTTCAATAAATCATTGATCGAAGGGTTTGTGTCTCCAGGATCTCTGTAACTAGGGTCCTAAGTTCTAGGGATCAAATCCTTTCCTAGATTACTTTCCTTGAGTCAAAAATTTGAATAACTCATGCTAGATTTGATGCCTTGGGTGATTAAGAACTTGTCAAATATTTGGAGGTGGATGAGGAGACACAATCCCCCTTTCTTCTCATGCAATGTTGGAATAGGATCCCTTCTTGATTCAACCTTCTTGGAGCATGGGTTAGTGTAGCATGTAGACATCCATAAAATCATGAAAATCATAGAAAATAAGATGCAAGACACGCTCAATCATCCAACACATTCCATGTAACATACCCAACCCCTTAAGTGCCTGTTTAAGGGATAGGGTATTAAATTTTCGCTTTTCCTCAATCGTCTAAAAGCCTCATCTAGAGGACACCATCATCTTCTACTCGTTGGGAGCTTTCCATCGACTGTAACCATGCTCGGAACTGAGCTCCGAATAATAAGTTACATGTCGGTCACAGAAATGATCTCACATTTTGTTAAGTGGTCTCTGTATCCCACAGCGTCGTATGAATTGAAATGGTGATTGTTGACTGTGTGTTTAAATGGCAAGATAAGATTTCACAATTTAAGGATGGATCATTATGTTTAACTGTCCACTATGTATGTTTAATGAATATCATACATCTTAACAGAGATAAGCTCGGGTACTTTGGCAGGATTATCTTATTACAATTTAATTATTGATGGAAGTGGTTGATGAGTCGATACTAAACAGAGTGCAAATAAGTGATTGTTTATTTATTTGGGGATTGTTCCAAAATATTAACTGGGACAGTTGGGAAGAAACAAAACTTCTACAGGTTGTTGTGAAATGCACATTGTATTGTTTTGATGACATTGTGTTAATGATCTAATTGTGAACATTGAGCAAGCTAAGGCACGGATTTTTTTGAATTATACACAGTAGTTGTTTTTGGGTCACAATGACCATTTCATTGGTATTGGATCTTTTACAATTGATATAGAATGATTTTATGGATTACTTAATTAATTTTATGAATAGTATATGTTATCTTCCCTATCATTTTCTCATTTTTTGCTAATTACAACCCCATAGCCTTCCCACATTCATTTTTCACTACCTGTTCTCAAAATTTAATTACAATAAATGAGAATTATGTATCAAAGAAGTTTGGAATCATAGTTCTTGGTTAGATCACGATGATATTTTATTTGGTTTGCATTACAGTTGATTGTTCGTTGTCTTTGAGAAGTAACCACGATTATTTCCCCCCTCATTTTATCATGTTTCGCTCAATACAAACCCCTTGCATATCCCAAGACCTTTGCTCAATGAGAACAATTAAACAATTTGTATGGATTGGATTGCATGGGCCTGATATGTTGCTGAGCCAAAGTCTATTTCATATTTTGAAAGATTTGTCATGTATGGTTGTTAAAGGAACTATTTGCTAATCAATTATGCATACATGAATGAGCTATTCAAATAAAAGGCTGAAAATTGAGGCCCACTATGCCCCTGTCAAAGAGAAAGTCGTCATTGCCCCTTCCACATCTTCAAATAATTTTGATAAATCTGTATCCTCCCGCATGCATTGGAGGGAAGATTGCTCTCATATGATCAGGGAGATGAGACTTAAAGACTCCACACAACCTAAGGCAGGTTCAGAAGGATTAAAAGAGGATGGAAACAACAAGGGAAATATTGCCTCACAGATTGGAAAATATGGATTTTAAGTTTTATGTGTTTATTGTTGATGACAATCAACTTCAAATTTTCGGATAGCATGCTTTTTGGATATGTTGATAATATATTTTGGAAATAATTTCAAATATCATTGAGATAAATTGTCAAATATGAATGTGATGATGGGATTCACAAGGAGGGGTGTTTTGCTTAATTAACTAGTTATGTTATGATTGTTAAGAACTAAAGGGAGTCACAAGGGGTCCCACCTACTAGTTATTATTTATTTAAAACCCTTATTATGATTTATTACTTTTCCCCCCTTAACTAAAAAGTTGGTTGAGTTTTTAATTAACTTAACTAATGAGGTAGTTCAACTACTTCAACCAATTCTAATTTGCTTAAAGGCAAAAGGAAAGGGAGGAACAGAAAGAGGATAGAAGGAGAAGCATACTAAGGTTTGCTCTTTGAGTTTATGTTGAGATAGTTCAGTTTTCATTCATTCCTTAATTTATCACAAGCCTAATTTTTTTTTATGATAGCAGAGTCTTATTGTAAACAACATCATTCAGACACTTCTTTTTCAAAGGTGTTGATCTATCTTTGATAGTCTGTGTAGACTTGTCTGTTTGTGAATTAGTTTTCATGACTGACAAAGGC
This sequence comes from Picea sitchensis, assembly GCA_010110895.2. Lineage (NCBI taxonomy): Eukaryota > Viridiplantae > Streptophyta > Pinopsida > Pinales > Pinaceae > Picea > Picea sitchensis. The sequence goes on along the minus strand of SNQJ01S0016272.1, from coordinate 110,674 downwards.
TATTGTGTAGAGTCGAGTGGACAACAATCTGTGGCAAGCTAATCCAACTTTTAGAGTTCATCTTTTTATTTTCTCTCAGAGGTCCTTTTGTATGTTCCATCGGAGATGTCTAAGTTTGACTTTGGTCCGAAATTTTTGCATGAGATTTTGTACACAGAATGACTCTTTGGTGAGTTGGAATGAAATAAATGATTGCTTTATGTCTCATCTCTCTTGATTATCATCTTGGTGTCTTTACTTCTGTCTTTACATTTGTTTTCAACAACTATTGTATTCAGAAAAACATATTAAAATGAATTTTCCATCAAGCTTTTATTTGTGAAAAAGACTCGCCTAAGCTCTTGTAATTGATACGTGTGAGTTAGGATTTTATTTTTGATGGCTATAAACCTAGGGTGACATTCTTGTCTATTTTGCTTTAGCCAAGCGGAATCTGAAAATGCTTGAGTAATATCATTTCATATCTTTTCCTCAACATTTATTTGGCGACCACACTGGGGAAATCTTCAATATCTCTCTGGTTAATTTTTATAATCGATTATCATCGATACATCTATTTTTTCTAGTATTGATTCTTGATTGTTTTCATTTCTTAAGGATTGTGCATGTTACAAGGTAGCCCAATATTGAGCCCGGTCTTCAAGATCAGACCAGCATTGCTTTGAATCTGTTTAACACAATTTTAGACACTACCAATACCCGTGTTGAGCTTAATCACTCATGGGCAACAATTGAACGAGATATTAGTGCTCAAGAACGATTGGAAGCTAGACGTAGACAACCTAGAAATCAGCAGTGACCTTCTTGTTTCTTCCTTTTGGCCTTTCTTTCATGTCCTTAGACTATTGTGTCTCTAGAAGAAGAAGAGGCTTATCACCCGAAATTAATCATATTGTTGAAATAGGAAGAGGAAACGTTGTGTTATCTACCCAACAAAGTGCTCTAAGGAGAACTTTGTTTGATTCTTCAAGTTCATCTTTTTATCCTTCACCTATCATCCACAAGATGGCATCTAGTGGTGGCTCTGGTGGCACTAGAAGTGCTTCCTCTTCTCAGTCTTCATCTTCG